>JAWQFJ010000493.1:147973-150473 GCA_034096865.1 Theodoxus fluviatilis
GCCAGCCAGCCAGCCAGCCGTTAACATCTATCCATCCACATACATCCATCCTTCCATCCATCCATCAATACATGTATCATTTTATTCTCTTCTAGAGACAACTAGGTCTGTCAAAGAAAGACAGTATGCCTCTTTGAACTCACTCGGGAATGAGTAGATCTTCATCTTCGTCATCACACCTGGCTGGATCATTCCCTGGAAGAGAAATGCACAGATTTTTTAAATCTCCCCTTTTCTCACTCTATCTGAATGATTAATACAATCATTTTCAAAATCTGCAAAAGCATGTCCAAAAAATGTCTGCAAGAAGTTAACTTTAGTATGTTTGGCAGCAGAATAGCTCTCTACACGCATGTGGACCAATGAGCAACAATCGTATGGGGAGCATCGGTGTGGACTATGTAGAATTACCTCGTGAACAATGGGCTTAACAACTCGGCTGAAGAGTCCCATCCTACTGTCTATTATTTACTCCCATACCCCCAACACAGCTCTGTTCCTCCAAAATCCATCACCAATCTCACATCACCCAGCCCTTCCTTCGCCTCTTTCTCTCTCCCCTACTCACTGCACTTTTCCTCGGTTTTCAGGTGGGCAATGTACTGGTCCCGCATCTCACGGCGTTTGAGGGAGGGGTGCTTGGTGTGCAGGGGGGCACCTAAACGTGACCCCTCAAACTCCTGGGGGGGCAGGATGTTGGTCATGTACACCTGGCTCTTTGCCCCTCGTTTCCACACTGGGTAGGAGGTGTCCACCTGGAGTGGAATGAGGAAAGGCAGGTGAGGAAATGGAAAGTTCAGCCACCTCTTCATTGCACTCGAGGATATTTCTTCCCTCCAAAACCGCCAAAGAGGTAATTAATTATGAAAAGAAGGGGAAGAAAGAAATAAAAAAGAATCCAACACTGATTGTTACAGAATACATCCACAGACACATGCCACGTGGTATGCAGCAGCTGCAAAAGTCGACTCAGATCTCTTCACTCATTTTTCCAGGTGATGTTGTGTTACTTTCCACCACACCACTGGCTTGTAAGGGCAAACAGGCAATATGCACTGTGAACCTGGAGAACATGACCAAAGAGTAGAACACTGAAAAACATGATAGTGATGGTATTGCAGATGGGTGGACTCCCAGGCCAAGGTGAATGGTAAAAGCTGGGAGGTACAGAATAAGGAGCTGGGATGTACAGAATAAGGAGCTGGGCGGTACAGAATAAGGAGCTGGGCGGTACAGAATAAGGAGCTGGGAGGTACAGAATAAGGAGCTGGGAGGTAGAAAATAAGGAGCTGGGAGGTACAGAATAAGGAGCTGGGAGGTACAGAATAAGGAACTGAGAGGTACAGAATAAGGAGCTGGGAGGTAGAGAATAAGGAGCTGGGAGGTACAGAATAAGGAGCTGGGAGGTACAGAATAAGGAACTGAGAGGTACAGAATAAGGAGCTGGGATGTACAGAATAAGGAGCTGGGCAGTACAGAATAAGGAGCAGGGAGGTACAGAATAAGGAGCTGGGAGGTACAGAATAAGGAGCTGGAAGGTACAGAATAAGGAGCTGGGAGGTACAGAATAAGGAGCAGGGAGGTATAGAATAAGGAGCTGGGAGGTACAGAATAAGGAGCTGGGAGGTACAGAATAAGAAGAAGGGAGGTCAGAATAAGGTGCTGGGAGGTATAGTTAATAATACAAATTCCTCGGCTTTATATTCACAACCAAGCTGTCTATGACTTCCACCTTAGACATCCCAGTGGAGAGGGCCAAGAAGAAAACTGTACAATTACTTAAAGCCAAGTGGAGTCTTAACACTCCAAAGACAAGCCTGTTCCCTCGACTGTCTCATGCCTAAGTGCCACCATCCTTGCTGTATGGCTCTGAGCTGTGGAGACTGGAAAAAAGACATTGCATGAGAAGTCCATGTTTGGATGTAAATGGTTTTCAAAAGCTGGCATTAAATCTGTTAGTATAATGTGCCATGGCAAAATAGGTAGATACCCTTTAAACACAAAAACTATGATGCGTGCAGTGAAAAAAAGGCTTTGGTCTTGTAAAATGGCAATTGACAGGCTGCCAGAGCTGGCCTACTTAATGTTGCTTAAAGGAAGCATCACTGAAAAACATGAAACGGATAAAATCAGCTGAGCTGTGCATGGTAAACCTCGGTTCTACTCAAGTTCGCATGCATGCGAAAACAAGCAATGATAAAGGCTTCACTTGTATTCTCAGAGACTACATGGCTCTTACCAACATAATGAGTAGTGATTGATTTACTTGGCATAGTTCCTTCAAATTAGTGTTACAATGTGAAAGTTATCTACATCATATAAATATTTAAAAGTTCAGGGATGCTTTTGCATGTTTTTGCCTAGAGAACAACAACCTCAAGGCGATTGTGAGATGTACAGATCAAAGCTCCAACAGAGGATGTCCATTCTTTGGGGAAACTGAGGATGAATGCCATTTCCTATTGTGCTGCTTTGTATACATAAGAAATCAATGTGTCAG
>JAWQFJ010000493.1:155473-170665 GCA_034096865.1 Theodoxus fluviatilis
TCACACTGTCACACTGTCAGACACACTGTCACACTGTCAGGCACACTGTCACACTGTCACACTGTCAGACACACTGTCACACAGTCAGGCACACTGTCACACTGTCAGACACACTGTCACACTGTCAGACACACTGTCACACAGTCAGGCACACAGTCAGGCACACTGTCACAGTCAGGCACACTGTCACAGTCAGGCACACTGTCACAGTCAGGCACACTGTCACACAGTCAGACACACTGTCACACTGTCAGACACACTGTCACACAGTCAGGCACACTGTCACACAGTCAGGCACACTGTCACACAGTCAGGCACACTGTCACACAGTCAGGCACACTGTCACACAGTCAGGCACACTGTCAGACACACTGTCACACAGTCAGGCACACTGTCACACAGTCAGGCACACTGTCACACAGTCAGGCACACTGTCACACTGTCAGGCACACTGTCACAGTCAGGCACACTGTCACACAGTCAGGCACACTGTCACACAGTCAGGCACACTGTCAGGCACACTGTCACACAGTCAGGCACACTGTCAGGCACACTGTCACAGTCAGGCACACTGTCACACAGTCAGGCACACTGTCACACAGTCAGGCACACTGTCACACTGTCAGGCACACTGTCACAGTCAGGCACACTGTCACACAGTCAGGCACACTGTCACACAGTCAGGCACACTGTCAGGCACACTGTCACACAGTCAGGCACACTGTCACACAGTCAGGCACACAGTCAGGCACACTGTCACAGTCAGGCACACTGTCACACAGTCAGGCACACTGTCAGACACACTGTCACACTGTCAGACACACTGTCACACAGTCAGGCACACAGTCAGACACACTGTCACACAGTCAGGCACACTGTCACACAGTCAGGCACACTGTCACACAGTCAGGCACACTGTCACACAGTCAGGCACACTGTCACACTGTCAGGCACACTGTCACAGTCAGGCACACTGTCACACAGTCAGGCACACTGTCACACAGTCAGGCACACTGTCAGGCACACTGTCACACAGTCAGGCACACTGTCACACAGTCAGGCACACAGTCAGGCACACTGTCACACTGTCAGACACACTGTCACACAGTCAGGCACACTGTCACACAGTCAGGCACACTGTCACACAGTCAGGTACACTGTCACACAGTCAGGCACACTGTCAGACTGTCACACAGTCAGGCACACTGTCACACAGTCAGGCACACTGTCACACAGTCAGGCACACTGTCAAACAATCAGGCACACAGTCAGGCACACTGTCACACAGTCAGGCACACTGTCACACAGTCAGGTACACTGTCAAACAATCAGGCACACAGTCAGGCACACTGTCACACAGTCAGGCACACTGTCACACAGTCAGGCACACTGTCACACAGTCAGGCACACAGTCAGGCACACTGTCACACTGTCACACAGTCAGGCACACTGTCACACAGTCAGGCACACTGTCACACTGTCAGGCACACTGTCACAGTCAGGCACACTGTCACACAGTCAGGCACACTGTCAGGCACACTGTCACACAGTCAGGCATGCTGTGACAACCACCCAAATCCACACATACTATAACAAACACACTGTGCGTGTGATTCAGACAGACATTTTGTCACATGCTGCTCTTCTCAGACTATCTGATCCCAGGTATCAACTGTATCTTCTCAGACTATCTGATCCCAGGTATCAACTGTATCTTCTCAGACTATCTGATCCCAGGTATCAACTGTATCTTCTCAGACTATCTGATCCCACATATCAACTGTATCTTCTCAGACTATCTGATCCCACATATCAACTGTATCTTCTCAGACTATCTGATCCCACATATCAACTGTATCTTCTCAGACTATCTGATCCCACGTATCAAGTGTATCTTCTCAGACTATCTGATCCCACATATCAACTGTATCTTCTCAGACTATCTGATCCCACGTATCAAGTGTATCTTCTCAGACTATCTGATCCCACATATCAACTGTATCTTCTCAGACTATCTGATCCCACATATCAACTGTATCTTCTCAGACTATCTGATCCCACATATCAACTGTATCTTCTCAGACTATCTGATCCCACATATCAACTGTATCTTCTCAGACTATCTGATCCCAGGTATCAACTGTATCTTCTCAGACTATCTGATCCCACATATCAACTGTATCTTCTCAGACTATCTGATCCCACATATCAACTGTATCTTCTCAGACTATCTGATCCCACATATCAACTGTATCTTCTCAGACTATCTGATCCCAGGTATCAACTGTATCTTCTCAGACTATCTGATCCTATGTATCAACTGTATCTTCTCAGACTATCTGATCCCACATATCAACTGTATCTTCTCAGACTATCTGATCCCACATATCAACTGTATCTTCTCAGACTATCTGATCCCACACATCAACTGTATCTTCTCAGACTATCTGATCCCACATATCAACTGTATCTTCTCAGACTATCTGATCCCACATATCAACTGTATCTTCTCAGACTATCTGATCCCACATATCAACTGTATCTTCTCAGACTATCTGATCCCACATATCAACTGTATCTTCTCAGACTATCTGATCCCACATATCAACTGTATCTTCTCAGACTATCTGATCCCACATATCAACTGTATCTTCTCAGACTATCTGATCCCACACATCAACTGTGCTTACCACCATGAATCTACACTTCACTCAGCCTATATTTTCCTAGTGTGTGACCATGCAAGAGAAACAAGGCTAAAGTTGGCAATATTCTTGAGCAAACACTAAGAAAATTCATCGGTGCACTATGTTACATGATAGTTTTCCTGAACTTTACAGTTAAAAGATCAAGCTTTGCTCTATGAGCATGCTGGTTTTAAAATATATATGTTTTGGAATATGCATGAATGAATAAATAATGTTTTGATTGAAATAGTTTATTTCGTCATTTTTTAAACTTTAGCCTTGTTTTCTCATTCACAGTCACATGACTTTGATGTTTTCGGTAAATACACTTTGTGTCATCATTCTTTCTTTTCTTGGTCAACAATAAATAACTATGGCAAGGAGTCACCCATTGTTACACTCCTGCTGGTCTTATAAGTCTATGTCTGTCATGACTCAATATAAATTGCAACTCCTGCTGGTCTTTTAAGTCTATGTCTGTCATGACTCAATATAAATTGCAACTCCTGCTGGTCTTATAAGTCTATGTCTGTCATGACTCAATATAAATTGCAACTCCTGCTGGTCTTTTAAGTCTATGTCTGTCATGACTCAATGTAAATTGCAACTCCTGCTGGTCTTTTAAGTCTATGTCTGTCATGACTCAATATAAATTGCAACTCCTGCTGGTCTTTTAAGTCTATGTCTGTCATGACTCAATATAAATTGCAACTCCTGCTGGTCTTTTAAGTCTATGTCTGTCATGACTCAATGTAAATTGCAACTCCTGCTGGTCTTTTAAGTCTATGTCTGTCATGACTCAATGTAAATTGCAACTCCTGCTGGTCTTTTAAGTCTATGTCTGTCATGACTCAATGTAAATTGCAACTCCTGCTGGTCTTTTAAGTCTATGTCTGTCATGACTCAATGTAAATTGCAACTCCTGCTGGTCTTTTAAGTCTATGTCTGTCATGACTCAATATAAATTGCAACTCCTGCTGGTCTTTTAAGTCTATGTCTGTCATGACTCAATATAAATTGCAACTCCTGCTGGTCTTTTAAGTCTATGTCTGTCATGACTCAATATAAATTGCAACTCCTGCTGGTCTTTTAAGTCTATGTCTGTCATGACTCAATATAAATTGCAACTCCTGCTGGTCTTTTAAGTCTATGTCTGTCATGACTCAATATAAATTGCAACTCCTGCTGGTCTTTTAAGTCTATGTCTGTCATGACTCAATATAAATTGCAACTCCTGCTGGTCTTTTAAGTCTATGTCTGTCATGACTCAATATAAATTGCAACTCCTGCTGGTCTTTTAAGTCTATGTCTGTCATGACTCAATGTAAATTGCAACTCCTGCTGGTCTTTTAAGTCTATGTCTGTCATGACTCAATGTAAATTGCAACTCCTGCTGGTCTTTTAAGTCTATGTCTGTCATGACTCAATATAAATTGCAACTCCTGCTGGTCTTTTAAGTCTATGTCTGTCATGACTCAATATAAATTGTAACTCCTGCTGGTCTTTTAAGTCTATGTCTGTCATGACTCAATATAAAATGTATAATGTTTCGTTTCGTGTATGTAAGAAATTTGTGACCGAGTGGGTTACAACTATAGTTGCTTTAAAGTATTTTTTGTTGTTGTTGTTGACAGTTTAGCATAATGCTTTTTCTTGCTATGCACGTTGGCTGTTTGGTATTTTCATTTTTGATTGTTAATTAACTAAACAGTCTGGGAGCCTTGTGCACGTGCTGCACGGCTGTTCTGGCAATCTCCAAGCGTTTAGTATCTTTTGCATACTTTTTGTTTGTATATCACAGATGCAATTAATGATTTTTTTCTCCTCATTGGTCTGACATGTTATAAATGATTTTATTCATTTTCTCATGCCTTGTTTGTAGTTACCCTATTTAAGAGGGTTTAAGGGCCTGGGTGCCCGATTGGCACAACCACTGACCGCTCTGGGTTGTAGGGTTAGTATCCGTATTTTTTGTTTTTCTTCTGTATTCATTCATTTTATCTCACACACCTCATACTTGTTGCATTGCATTCGAGTGTGAAATGACTGTTCCTTTTTTTGTTTATTTCAGATCCTTGCATGGAATTTTGTGTGTGTGTGTGTGTGTGTGTACTGTTTTATTTTGGCCCAGTCGTGGGTGTTTGTGACTAGATTGAGAATTTTGCACAGTTTTGTATTGGTAATTGTTTCAATTGACTCTTTTTTGTAATAAACCCATTTGTTATTTATTTATATCCTCTTGCGTGATCTGTTACGTTGACGTCTTTCCTTAAGTTAGCCCAGGGGTTGGAAGTTCCTTCAACGGTGTACGGTAGAGAGTTGCAAACAAACCACCACCACCCAGCAACTCATGACAATGTCTATTGTTGTCATCATCATGATCATGATGATCATCATCATCTCACGACATCACTTCCACAAAATGCAAGTCCACAAACCCAACAACTCCCTCTGTTGGTGTCCAATTACTATTTCATCCCCTGTCTGTCCATCACTTGTTTTCATCTATTTCCCACATCATGCTACCATCTTCTCTCATTTCTCTTTTCTTTCTGTCATATCATCACCGATCACACTGATATATCTATGCTAAAAATTTCCCATCTGTGCAACCGTAGACTGCTTCCATGGTTACCTTCATCAACAAGCCTGGCAACAAGCTTGCTGTGGCCACGGTGAGCAGCAATACAGAGAGCCACAAACGCTCGATGCTCTAGCCAGGTCTTGCGAGCTCTCTTCGTCATGTACTCGCTTGCGGGTGTCTTGTACTCAGTGGGGTCAGTCACTCCCAGTTGAAACACCTTGACAGAAAGAGGCAGAATGTTGTAATATTTGCAAGAACATTGGCAAAAAAGATGTCATCCTATCTGGTACTTTTTTGCAATATGGATGCACAATTGCACATTTTTTGGGTCCAATCTTTCTTTCAGTTAAACAATTCTGGTTGGGATATAGCACTTGTTTATTGTATAGGTAGTTAAACAGCAGAATGTGTGTCATTGGAGTGAAAAGTTATCAGAATCTCATATAAAATTACATTAAAATAATTTTCCCCATTTCCTCTTTGTGTCTCTCTGTCTGTCTGTCTGTCTCTCTCTCTCTCTTTCTCTTTCTCTCTCTCTCTCTCTCTCTCTCTCTCTCTCTCTCTCTCTCTCTCTCTGTCTCTCTCTCTTTCTCTCTCTCTCTCTCTCTCTCTCTCTCTCTCTCTCTGTCTCTCTCTCTCTCTCTCTCTTTCTCTCTCTCTCTCTCTCTCTCTCTCTCTCTCTCTCTCTCTCTGTCTCGTTAATTATGCGGTAACAATTTGGGATGGCTGTAGTGACGCTAACTTGAAAAGGCTGAATTCATTGTATCGAAGAGTCTCTAAGCTTATGATAACAGATAGTTCACTATCTACAAATGACAAAATGAAAGAACTTAACATATTGCCTTTTCATAAGCATTTACAATTCAATAAATGTGTCTTAATGAAAAGAATTAATGATTGTGATGTGCCTGATTATTTGATAAACTTATTCCAACATTCGAATATTCGTGTATATAACTTTATAATACCACAACCTAGGATTGCTTTGTTTAAACATAGCCTATCTTATTCAGGGGCTACTATGTGGAACACACTATCCAATTCTCTAAAAATTGCGAAATCTTTAGAGAAATTTATATTGAAACTACATACTTTTCTTATGCAGTCATCCTAGATACTTTCATCTTATTCTAAATTCACTTTGTGGCTATTTTCAACGTGGTATTTCGTTACCATGAATTGATTGTAATCTGTGTTATTATGTGAATTTTGTGTGGGATAGAGGGTGGGTGGGTGGGTAGGGGTAGGGAATGGGATTGGATTTGTTTGTTTGTTTTCTTGCTTTAAATAACAAGGGCTGGATGTAAGATAGGCAGTTATGCCTAATTCATGTATTTCCCTTGAAAAATAAAGTTTAATCAATCAATCAATCAATCAATCTCTCTCTCTCTCTCTCTCTCTCTCTCTCTCTCTCTCTCTCTCTCTCCCTCTCTCTCTCTCTTTCTCCTGCTCCATGTAAAAAATAGTTTTACCCAGTCAATGTCTCCAGAAGCTGCAGCCTCCATGAGTTCATGCCACCCTTGCCAGACCTCTAGCTGCAGAGTGGCACCAGGCACCATGTCGTAGGCTCGCACCTCCTGCCCATCCACCAGGTCTCCTGCACAAGTGATTCTCATTTGCATAAACTTGTGAACATGAATATGTAAATTATGATATTCCTGCCCCTTGTAGGTCTGAGGTAGGAACAGACCCACCACGTCTCCCTTTGCAATGTGTATGATGCCAATGACTTGGACTTGGAGGCCAAGACATGTCTAGCTCTTTATCAAAACCAGCTGTACTGATTTTTGTGGTCATTCAGGCCTTATAGTTATAATAGTTATATTGTCTACAAAGGTTCATCATCATCAATTGGATTTCTGTTGTCACCCTCTTGCTTTCTACTCCTCTCGCTCTCTATTTACATGAAATGTTTTAATCTTGGGCATGTGATGTGGTAGAGATTTTCACAGTGGAGGCAAGGCCCAAAATAAAGAAGTATCTTAATGAAGAGAGAACTCCTGCTCGGTGGTAGACAAGGGATTAGATTATTTTATGTTCACATGTCATTGTTGTTGTTGTTGTAGTCGTCATCATCATCATCATCATCATCATCATCATCATCATCATCATCATCATTATCATCATCATTGTCATAGGTATCATCGTTGCCATCATTGCCATCACATTCTTAGACTTTTTCATCATTCTCACAATCCTCATGTTCACATGTCATTGTTCTCATCATCATCATCATCATCATCATCATCATCATCATCATCATCATCATCATCATCATCATCATCATCATCATCATCTCACAGCATCACTTCAGCTAAAATAAAGTTTATAGAAACATTGTGAATGTGATTTCTTAAAGAAGGATGAGGTCTCATTAGTAGAGGTCAGATGCAAACACATTACAGAGCAAACCACAAATCTGACTTGAAAAGTTTGGTCTTAAGCAGAATGAATCTGTACAGGTAACATGGTGTTGCTGAACATTTATGACAAGGAGTATATAATTAGCTTTCAAATGTTAAACTTTGAAATCATGCAACAGAGGAGTTTGCAATGAAGGTTTCCCGAGATTGTCCTCTTGCCCTCACTTCTTACTCTCCTACATCTCTTTCTGCAGGAGAGTATATGAGTGTGTGTATCTGTATCTGTGAATGTTTATGCAGATCTGTGTATGTATGCATGTGTGTGTGTGCATGCATGTGTGAGTTAGTGTGTATGCAGATGTGTGTTGGTGTGCATGCATGTGTGTGTGTGTGTGTGTGTGTGTGTGTGTGTGTGTGTTTTTAAGTGTGTTTAAGTGTGTGTCTGTGTGTGAGTGTGTGTGTGTTTGTGTGTGTGTGTGTGTGTGTGTGTGTGTGTGTGTGTGTGTGTGTGTGTGTGTGTGTGTGTGTATGTGTGTGTGTGTGTAAGTGCCCATGCATGTGAAAGATTGCATCTGTATGTATATTTGTGCATGTATTTGTGCATGTATATGTGCATTTCCCTGTGAGAGTAGGGTGAGTATGTCTGTCTGTTTAAACATGTTTGTGTGTGTGTATGTGTGTGTGCGCGCGCTTGCATGCATGTGCATGTGCGTGCGTCTGTCTGTGTAGATGTGTGCAGTCAGCGAATATACACATGTTCGCAGTGAGATGGTGAGTATGAGTATGTAAGCATGCGTGCGTACATGCGCTCAAGTATGTATATGCCTTTTAAATGTCGTGTGTGTGGTAGTTATAGTATTTGTATCGTAACCTAGCTGTCAAATGTTTGTGACAAACCTTTGTCCAAGTACCGCACCCGCTGTAAATCCGAAGGGATGCCAGTAGAAAACTCAAGCATATCCTTTAGGTCCTCTATTTTCTTGTCGGGTGTGACATCTTGCAGGGGGAAAATCTCTCCGGTGGGCACGAACACAACTTTTACGGAAAACTTCCCTCGCTGGTTCTTGGGCGAGCCAGGCCCCAGCCTCTGTTTCGCTTGCTTCACCATTGCTTACCGAACTGGCAAAACTATGGAGCTCTGTCAGGTTTCAAACCTTTCTCTTGTTGTCCTTCATATCGCAAAGAATGGTTCAACCCCGCAGTTTACAACCATCACTAAAGCAAGCACCTGTTTACGCGATCCTTGACCTCGATCGCGGAGGCCGCCATTATTGTTTACGTCGCTATAGCACACATTAACTCTGCACTGAATAATTAATCAAATTCGAAGTAATTAGATATATTAACAGCTCAAACGTAATCAAATATGATTTCATTCCATACTGAGAACTGAAATGTTTAATTGTCCCATGTGAATCGACAGATTATCATTCTGTCCGGTCCGACCGGATGTTAAGTAACTGAAGGTTCTTTGCGGTGGGTGAGACTCATTTCGAGGACAAAATGTTGGCCAACGTTTGTAGATCTATCTGGAATGCAGCAGTAAGTATTTTCCTGGAAGAGTATTTGGATGCTTTGTTAATCCGTTCTTGTCGATTTGTATATTTGTGTTTACCTACTCTATGGAGCGGCTTAGACTTGGTTGACCTTGTGTTGACTTGCACTTCGAGTTTTGCACGATTAGTAGATTACCATGCTGGAGCTACTGTTGTAGCAGACGGCATTTATCCTGCTCTGCTCTTGTCAAAAGAGTCAAGTGACATGTATATTTTTCCTTAAGGCCAGACATGGCAGCTAATGTTGGACCAAGTTTGCTGTCATTTGTTTTGTATCTCTTTTTAGTCAACAAATGTATACTGATGTAGGAGCTAAAAAATGATAATGCCTGATAATATGTCATCAGTTTCCATGGCAACGATCCAAAATGGCCGCCAAACAAAAAACATCAAAAGCCTATAACTTTTATTATATCAAACTGATTCCAATTTTGTTTCTTGCAATTGGTTTAATTCCTCAATGGTCACATATAAATTTACGTTGTTTCAATGCATTTGGATGGTTATGGATTTTTATTTATTTATTTTTATAAAAAGGCCTACACGGGTGTGTGTTTTAACCGCCTGATTATGATTTATGAAGAAACTACATGGTTTAAGTCAATGAGCAAACGTAATTATCTTCAAAAATATCCAAACTAGCAGTGTGCCAAAGTAGAAGTATTTATCTTCAAAACTTACTGAGCCTTAGGGATTTGAAGACACCAAGACGCACACAAAGCACAAAACGCAGAAAAAGGGGAAGAAAGAAGGCTAAAACAACATTTACAGATTGATGGTCCCTGCTCCATGCAGACAGCAAAATCCAGTGTGATTTTTCACAAGTATACATATGCAGCACACAGAAGTAAAAATATTCCATTTGAAGTCACATTGATGAAATATATTTCACCTAATAATATATACGTTATTGCTGAGAGCAACCGGCGAACTCGAAGTTCGACTCGAAGCCGATATTCGTAACACTGACTCATTCAACCCTTCAGTCTTGGCCTTTTTTACAAGTATACATATGCAGCACACAGAAGTAAAAATATTCCATTTGAAGTCACATTGATGAAATATATTTCACCTAATAATATATATGTTATTGCAGAGAGCAACCGGCGAACTCGAAGTTCGACTCGAAGCCGATATTCGTAACACTGACTCATTCAACCCTTCAGTCTTGGCCTTTTTAGCAGCAGCTGCTTGCTTTGCTTGCAGGCGACGCTTTTGTTTCTGTGGACGAGGCATTCTCTTTGCTCAACACAATTGTAACAGTAATCAATTTCGAGAAATAGCCTTGAAATATGATGAACAGTCAAAAGTCGCGTGGAACAATGCAGCCATATTGTTTACAACCGCGGTGCATTGTGGGCAGGCCGAGTGAATCGACGAGGTGTTTGCTGTGCTCTGATTGGCTAAACTTTGACCCAGACGCTTACGCTATCAATGAAATAGTAATGCGTAGCCTTATATGGAAATCTATCGCAAACATTGCCGCTCATTCAAATGCTGGTGACCAATCGCAGTGAAGTCTATTTTTGTCGACAGTGCAGGGCAACACAGCTTCGAAACGTGAGCTATCTGGTGGTACCAAACATCGCATATTTCCCAAAGCGTTGCTATGCGTTTGAGGGCTTTAAAAATGGCCATGTTTCAGAATCCTTAGCATAAATATCCAAGCCCACGCTTTTGTAATAATGTTTTAACGACTTTTGCCTATTATTTTTACAAGATGTTATTGTTGGAGTCGATAGATTAGATGTTGAGGAAGCAAATTCTGCAAAAATCCGAAAATCACTTTTTTGGTCTAAAACAGCTGCCGTGTCTGGCCTTAATTTCCCTTGGTCACAAGCAGTAAGTCGATAACACATGTACGATGTAGATCGAATGCAATAAATGAATAATGAAATGAAAATAAACGCCGATTGAAAAATGTGTATTGTAAAGACACTGACTATGTATTTTGGAATTACAGCGACAGCAAGTGCGGGCTTTCCACCGAGGTTCAGCCGCCTGCAGCGACAAACTCTTTGTGGTAAGTTGAATGATGTGGTGTTTGCATAACTACTGCTGTGTAGTTTGATAATGCATACTTATGCATAAGGTGCAACTCGCAAGTCAGCCAGTGTCACATTGACAGGTTAGGAGGGAAAGAGATTGAAATGTCAATACCCAAACCTCCCTGAGCTATTTGCTGGGATATTTCAGGCTCAAAGCGTGTCTGCAGCTCTGGGTAAACTGTGTTATCCCTTGCAGGGTATGACAAAACATCTCAAAACTAATTGCTTGTTCAGGCAAGTAGATTCACATTTTATTTGCTCAGCACCTAAATTCACTTTTCTGAAAAATGTTTGCCCCACTACAATAATCACAGTTGTCAGATGAGTTTCAGAGACTCCTACTTGTATAATGTGTTTAGCATTTAACATGATATGAAATATCATAACACGATCATGAGAGTCAGGCAAACTAAACAGGCAGTTTGGAAGCTGCCTGCACAGCTATGTCAATGTGTATCAATACAGTGTTAAAGATGTTGTGTGGTTAGATTATTTGTTAAATCAGCAGAGAATTTGGTTGCCAATTTGGGCAAATCTAGATTGAATTTCCCTTGCCCAAAGAGAGCAATGGTTGGCCGGGGCAATTAGGCAATCGTGAACTTGTGTCCGACCCTGGCTTGTATGGGATGCCTATCTAGTGGATTACGAAAAGTTGCACTAGTTACAAATGCAAGCATTCATTTTCAAGATATATAAGTAAACCCAGATTTCTCCCGTCCCAGGGATAGAACCATGGCACCAAGCCTCGCACACCTTCAAACCCCTTAGCTTGCTTGCCTAATTCTATCTGTCAAAATACTGCGTTTCAGCAAGCAAGTAGAGACGTAGAGGCTGAGGAGCTGACCATGTTCTCATGCATCACACAAGGGGAGAGCACTGGGTGGGTGGGCTGTAAACTGATGTTCTCTCTATTGGCTTAAGTACATTCATTTTCAATTAACTTGACAATGGCAAGAGTTTTTCACATTTTAAATGATTTTTAAAGTTTTCAGAGGCTGTAGTAGTTTTGTGTTCAGGGTGTTGTTTTTTATGGGGGGTGGGGGGTGGGGGTTTGATAAGTCATTTGTTTATATTTTTAGCTATGTATCAGCGGCTCATCCCTACATAGCACACTGTTGGATATTGTTGATTCCTGAAAAATTGTTCAAATGCACGTGACTATTATTATTTTCTGTAACCATTACTAGATAACAATTTGTAATCTATACAATGATGTGTACTGCTGTATGATTCTTCTAATGTCTGTGTGTGTGTGTGTGCATGTGTGTGTGTGTGTGTTTGTGTGTGCATATGTGTGTGCGTGCGCACGCATGTGTGTGTGTGTGTGTGTGCATGTGTATGTATGTGTGTGAGTGTGTGTGTGTGTGTGTGTGTGTGTGTGTGTGTGTCCTGTCTCTGTGGCTGTGTTTCTGTCACTTTTTTCTGTCAGTTTCTTTTCTGCTTGCCTTTATTTCCTCTCACGTGTAAGTATTTGTCACATGATACTGCACAGGTTTGTATTTCTGGTTAAAGATTACAAACTGAGAAAAGGGAATCAGGACTTGAAGCACTTATTTATGGTGCTGCTTCTTTCTCTTTTCAGCACAGAGACACACCAGACAACAATCCCGACACACCATTTGTATTCACAGAGGAAAATGTAGAGGTAAGCTGTTTTCTGATGATGGAGGATGAACAATTAGTTTGGTGTGCACTATCAATATTTCAAATCAATATTTGTATGGATGGCTTGCCTACCCCCCACCCCCAAAAAAAGTTGTGATTTCAGTAACCCAACCAATCCTTTTTTTTCTCTCTTGACCCAGAACATTTTGCACAGGGATTAAACTTTTTAAAAATAAAATTGACAATGAAAAATAAACTGCATGCTGTCCCATCTCTCCTGACCTGTGATCATTTTGGGAATCCCCTTTTTAAAGTTAAAAAACAAGTTTTCAGTTTAAAAAAAAATTCTGTATGTTGATTCTTGTCTATTAAAAAAAAAATTATAAGAAAAGTTCAGGCCAACCTAAACCCCACCCCACACGTTTTTTTTGTTGCCATATTACCTTAACCATAACTTTTGTGTGTGGTTATGATTATGAGATGTTCAGTGGATTGGTGGTATTTCTAAGAGTAATACACAGCTAGACATGCAGTGTGGGGCAGGAGGGGGTGGGGGGAGAGGAGATTTTGAACTTCAGGTGGGAATTGCACCTGCAACCACCTAGTGCATGCCTGAGTGCTCTAACCACTGTGTAACTGAGCTGTATTTGCCCAGTGTGCGTAGTGGTTGGCATGTTGACTGAAAATTACTGAGCAAAACTCTGTAGTCAGACTTGTTCAATGTGGCTGTCATAGCAGTGCCTCAAGGCATTATGCATAGCAAAAGTGCATTGTTATGTCAGATTTCTCTGCCCTGTAATTGTTCTGGACTTGAAAAGGTGAGAGAGAGAGAGAGAGAGAGAGAGAGAGAGAGAGAGAGAGAGAGAGAGAGAGAGAGAGAGAGAGAGAGAGAGAGAGAGAGAGAGAGAGAGATTTTATGCACTCATGTATTAGGCTCATTTTCCATGAAATACACATATATAAGGAAGCCTTGGGGTTGGATGTACTGAAGAAAAACACTGCTTTGGCATCAGAACATTGTACTAATTTAGAGCTAAATTATAGCTTGTCAGTTAAGATACATAATTAATGATGCCCTTACTGATTTCAAAACTGGACATACACACATACTGCATAGACAAAAAAGAGCTTATTTTTTATTATAGTGTTGTTGTTGTTATTGTTACTGCTACTTAAGCTGCTGTAGTAATCATTGCTATCGGTCATTTACTTACTCTGTATCTCCATGTTGGGGCTCTGGTCTGGTGGTTAACCCTTTCACTGCTACACTGGCCCATTGCCTCCCTACACACCTGCCTGATATTTCTGTGATGTGTGCTTGAAGTTCTGTGAAATTTTACAAATCAACTCTCCCATGTCAGGAGATAAAGGGTTAAGAAACTCCCCTGCAGCTGCTTCATGGCTGGCAGGTGTGGTGTTGAAAGCTGCACAGATCCTGGAGTTGCAGCCTTGGGCACGGTGCTTCTCTTGCATTGGCTCTCATACTGAGGAGTAAAACCAGTCACTGGGCACTGCACAGCGGCCACCAGGGGTGAGAACCCCCCAAATAATTGTTTTAAGAAAGGATGACAAAAAAGATTATTCTATTATTCTTATCATACTGTTGTTGTCTTTCAGAGGGCCAAAATCATCATTGCCAACTACCCTCAGGGTCATGAGGCAGCAGCTGTCATTCCACTTCTTGACCTCGCCCAGCGTCAGCATGGTGAGTTTTGATACTGTCCTACTTGCTGGATCTTGACTAACGGGATCAAACAGCTCTTGTGTGAAGCACTCCCTGTAGAGTTGTCAGTGACAAATGGTGTTTCCTTGTTATAGCTGCTGTTGTGATGATTTGGTGAATGCAGTTTTCAGTGATTTCAGGTGTGATAACTACTTTATGGAATCTAGCTGGCAATAATGTGACTGTCACAAGCATTACTGCTAAATTGTTAGTGTCTATGACAAATATTGTTATTGTTATTATTGTTAGGTCATCTTTAACTACAGCTATGTTTTATTCTGTGGTCTTAGAAACCAACCATGTTTCTGGGAGATCCAAGGGTTTTTGGAGGATGTAGGCACTGCTGAGGAGGGCATGGCGACTTGTGGGAGAGGTGCTGCTTTATGGCTGCCTGGCACTTTCTGTAATGAACTGGGATTTCATGTGTGGTTAGCTCGCTTGACCTGCGGTTGCTTGCGGCTAGCAGGTATGGCGTTCGTAGCTGCACGGATTTTAGAATTGCATCCTTGAGCAAAGTGCTTTACTCACATTGCTTCTCCCCACCCAGGAGTAAAATGGGTACCTGTGAGGGCCGAGTTGGAAGATCGTAAGAGATAACTTTGGCGCGTTCATCTGCAGCCTGGTTG
>JAWQFJ010000493.1:170675-175675 GCA_034096865.1 Theodoxus fluviatilis
TGTTCTTCTGGAGGTATTATCAGTGAAAGAAATTTAGAAGGTAAGCATTGTATGACTGACGATTGAAAAGTTTGACATCTCTGTACTTACTTGATCCATCTGATGTGAACCTTCTTTTGCTTCAGTCCCTTCCTCTCATCGCCACATACCTCAGGTCTTTCAACCTTTCAAGGTCAAATCTAAGCCTGGTACCTTTCTGCTTGCTGATTTTTTTTTAAGGCTCAGGCGGAAGTTCATCATCAGCAAGTCGTGGTCGCTTCCAATGTCTACTCCTGGACAGCTTCATGTCTTTGCGATGTTAATGCTGGACTTGAAGCGCTTCTTTACTAAGATGTAATCAATTTGACTGTGGTGCTGTCCATTTGGGTGGTGCCAGGTCCACCGTCGGGACGTCTTGTGCGGGCCAAGAGTGTTTGCCAGTATAAGGTCATTGTAGCTGGCGAACTCCAGGGGTCTCAGGCCTCTGTCATTGGTATCTGTGTTGCTGTACTGTCCACAAATGTCATGCCAATCGTTCTTTGCGTCGCTTCCCACTTTGGCATTCCAGTCTCCCTGCACGTCCAGGATGTAGCCAGGATTAATTATCTGCTATTTATTTTTGCAACTTGCAAAATAAGATCAGAATTTCTTTTTAGCAATTAGATTGCCCAGACATGTACTATTTGATATAGTTATGCATTGATACAAAGGAAAAAGCTGCAGGTCACACGTAGTAATTGCTGGACCTGTTTGATCAGAAGTCTTTACTCAATGCAGTGTCTCTGTCATCTCTATCAGTGCCTTCTGTCAGTTACTCAATGCAGTGCCTCTGTCATCTCTATCACTGCCTTCTGTCAGTTACTCAATGCAGTGTCTCTGTCATCTCTATCGCTGCCTTCTGTCAGTTACTCGATGCAGTGTCTGTCATCTCTATCACTGCCTTCTGTCAGTTACTCAATGCAGTGTCTCTGTCATCTCTATCACTGCCTTCTGTCAGTTACTCAATGCAGTGTCTCTGTCATCTCTATCAGTGCCTTCTGTCAGTTACTCAATGCAGTGTCTCTGTCATCTCTATCGTGCCTTCTGTCAGTTACTCAATGCAGTGTCTCTGTCATCTCTATCACTGCCTTCTGTCAGTTACTCAATGCAGTGTCTCTGTGATCTCTATCACTGCCTTCTGTCAGTTACTCAATGCAGTGTCTCTGTCATCTCTATCACTGCCTTCTGTCAGTTACTCAATGCAGTGTCTCTGTCATCTCTATCAGTGCCTTCTGTCAGTTACTCAATGCAGTGTCTCTGTCATCTCTATCACTGCCTTCTGTCAGTTACTCAATGCAGTGTCTCTGTGATCTCTATCACTGCCTTAGAACTGTCAGTTACTCAATGCAGTGTCTCTGTCATCTCTATCACTGCCTTCTGTCAGTTACTCAATGCAGTGTCTGTCATCTCTATCACTGCCTTCTGTCAGTTACTCAATGCAGTGCCTCTGTCATCTCTATCACTGCCTTCTGTCACTTACTCAATGCAGTGTCTGTCATCTCTATCACTGCCTTCTGTCAGTTACTCAATGCAGTGCCTCTGTCATCTCTATCACTGCCTTCTGTCAGTTACTCAATGCAGTGTCTCTGTGATCTCTATCAGTGCCTTCTGTCAGTTACTTGATGCAGTGTCTCTGTGATCTCTATCAGTGCCTTCTGTCACTTACTCAATGCAGTGTCTCTGTGATCTCTATCAGTGCCTTCTGTCAGTTACTCAATGCAGTGTCTCTGTCATCTCTATCACTGCCTTCTGTCAGTTACTCAATGCAGTGTCTGTCATCTCTATCACTGCCTTCTGTCAGTTACTCAATGCAGTGCCTCTGTCATCTCTATCACTGCCTTCTGTCAGTTACTCAATGCAGTGTCTCTGTGATCTCTATCACTGCCTTCTGTCAGTTACTCGATGCAGTGTCTCTGTGATCTCTATCACTGCCTTCTGTTAGTTACTCGATGCAGTGCCTATGTCATCTCTATCACTGCCTTCTGTCAGTTGCCCTTGTTCATCTACTCACATTTTGTTTACAGTCATATTGACCAAACATATGCTATTTGATATAATTGTGTGTTAAGACAAAGGAAAAAGCTGCAGTTTACACCTAGATCTGCTATGATAGAGGACCTCACCGGATGCATCATCTCTGTCATCTCCATCACCACCTGCTGCCATACTCCCTCACTCATCTACATCCACAACACATTAAAAGATAATACATTTTTGCCTCCAGGGTGCAATTGATGTTCTAGAAGCTTCTGCAGAAAGTAGAAGGCAGAGATGAAATGTGGATCGTAGCACCTGTTGACGGTGTCTCAACTGGTGCTGAATGTGTTGTCTCGACTGTTTCTTGTCTCTTTTCCTCTGTGTGGATTTTCTTTGGAGAAAAGCTAAGCCTTTGCTTAGAAACTGGTTGCTGAATGCAAAATCTGTGGAATAACATCATTGTTGACACAAGAGTTTTGTAGTACAGCTCCTGATGAACACGCTTTTATATTTTTCTTGATAGATTCATTGACTGATGTGTGATTTTTACATAATTCTATTTTTTTAAACACGTGGAAAATCTTATGTAAACAGTCAAATCCCTTACCCGATTAATTCCTGTAATGAATAGCCTTGAGATGTATTTACAGAGGTGATGTAAAGATAATTTTCAGCAATGTTAGTTTCATGCTAAGCTTAAGATCATGCCCAACACTAGTTATTTCTCTTATTTTCTCAAAACTAAAAATTGTCATAGCAAAAACAATCCCATTCACTATGTAAAATAAGTACTGCAATAAGATTTTCCCTGAGTATTTACATGTTACAAGAAAAAAGCCACTTTAAATTAAAATAAGTATTTAAAAATATTAACGCTTCAAAGAGGAAGTGTGTGTGTGTGTGTTTGTGTGTGTGTGTGTGTGTGTGTGTGTGTGTGTGTGTGTGTGTGTGATATTTGTTAAAATCCTGCTGTATTAATGTTAAAATTCTGGGCAAGAAAACTTGTTACTGTAATATGTACTCTTTTTTAAGACTGATTTATTTGAATTTTGGTTTAAAATGATCACATGGCAGCCATATCGAGTCCAATCTCAGATCAGGTGAACTTCTCGTTGGCACTTTTTGTTTCATTTTAGGAACTAGACGCAACAATCTTGAATTATGTAGATCTGTTTTTATCAGAATGATTGAGAAAATTAATGAATTGTCTGCTTGATGACCATGTCTCCCTTTGATAAAGATCGGGCTTTGATGCTGCCCGGGGAGTGAGATGGCAGTGTACAGGCAGGACCCATGACAAGCTGGATTTCTCTATGCAGGGAGCCAGTGGGAAAGTACTTTGTCCAGATCTGCACCACCACGCCCTGCATGTTGGGTGGCTGTGGCTCCGACATCATCCTGGATACCATCAAGAAGGAACTGGGTGAGTGCTGTGTGTGTTGGAGTCTGGTAGTACTTGCTTGCAGTGTCATGGAGTGGGGTCCAGCCTGCCTATACAGACTTGCCAAAGTATTCTTCTGGGTGAAGTTGCTTTTCTCTCTCTCTCCCCCCTCTCTCTCTCTCTCTCTCCCCTCTCTCTCTCTCTCTCTCTCTCTCTCTCTCTCTCCCCTCTCTCTCTCTCTCTCTCTCTCTCTCTCTCTCTCTCTCTCTCTCTTCCCTCCTCACTCACTCTCTCACTCTCTCAATCTCCCTCTCTTCAATCTCTCACTCTCATCACTCTCTCTCACTTCATCACTCTCATCTCTCACCTCTCTCACTCTCTCTCTCACTCTCTCTCTACTCTCTCTCTGCTCTCTCTCTCTCTCTCTCTGTCGTCTCTCTTCCTCTCTCTCTCTCTCTCTCTCTCTCTCTCTCTCTCTCTCTCTCTCTCAATCTCTCACTCTCTCACTCTCTCACTCTCTCAATCTCTCACTCTCTCACTCTCTCACTCTCTCACTCTCTCTCAATCTCTCAATCTCTCACTCTCTCTCACTCTCTCTCACTCTCTCTCTCTCTGTCACACTCTCTCTGTCACACTCTCGCTCACACACACACACTCTCGCTCACACACACACACTCTCACTCTCTCTCTCTCTCTCTCTCTCTCTCTCTCTCTCTCTCTCTCTCTCTCTCTCTCTCTCTCTCTCTCTCTCTCTTTCTCTCTCTCTCTCACTCTCTCTCTCTCTCTCTCTCTCTCTCTCTCTCTCTCTCTCTCTCTCTCTCTCTCTCTCTCTCTAACCTACACTTTCTTCTTGGTCATTTATGAAGGTGAAAGGAGGATGACTGGTGGAGACATGAAGAAAACGTTTTTGACAATCATTGGAATTGCAGCAGTGACGGGTGCTAGGAAGTGACGAGATTGAACATACATCTGTTTCTGTGATGCAAATAATCTGTTCGTGTGGTAAAAGGGCTAACGTATATATATATGGGTGTGTGTGTGTGTGTGCACCTGTGTATGACTATGAACATGGGCGCATGCTTGTGTGTGTATGCACATGTGTGCATGCTTGCCTGCACAGATGTATACAGTTAAAGGTTGAGACTAAATTAGATGTTGCACTGCTCTAAGAGGTGTCTAAGTAAACAATTTAAACCTGGCACTTTCAACTTATTAAATTGTACGATGAATAAAGCTGCAGCATTTTCTGTGAGATGGTCAGGTGTTGAAAGACAGGCTTGCTCAAAGAGGACACCTTGAAACTCTTGACACAGAGCCAGTGAATGAGGAGATGGTGTATTCCCCACACAGTGATGAAGCCAACGGTGTTGATAAGTTGACAGAGGTGCTAATGGAATTCTTCTTGTTGTTAAACGAGAAGCATCAAATGTAGAATCCAAAGCAGCTTCCATTGTAATGAGATCAGGTGAAAATGACACATATGCTCAAGCTAGTTTGTCATGGGAAAAACAAAATATTTTGACCTGTGGAATTAGGTTTGTTTGTTATTGCTGTTGTTATTGTTGCTGCTGTTAATGTTGCTGTTGTTGTTATTGTTGCTGTTGTTGTTATTGTTGCTGTTGTT
>JAWQFJ010000493.1:180675-198432 GCA_034096865.1 Theodoxus fluviatilis
TGTTTGCAGTACCATTGCTGTTGGGAATACATTTGAAGTATCCACGATCTACACAGGCTCTTTTCTCTCAATGACCTTGTCACCAATTTTCAACTTAAATGACCATATCTCCTATAGTTTTCCAATCCCCACCTACCACCCACCACCACTACCATCACCACCACCACTACCACTCACCACCACTACCACCCACCACCACTACTACCCACCACCACTACCACCCACCACCACTACCATCACCACCACCACTACCACCCACCACCACTACCATCACCACCACCACTACCACCCACCACCACTGCCACCCACCACCACTACCACCCACCACCACTACTACCCACCACCACTACCACCCACCACCACTACCATCACCACCACCACTACCACCCACCACCACTACCATCACCACCACCACTACCACCCACCACCACTGCCACCCACCACCACTACCACCCACCACCACTACTACCCACCACCACTGCCACCACCACAACTTTTTTGATCATTAATCAAATCAACTTGGTTAGACTGAGTTGTAAGAAATCAACAGATAATGCAAAAATATACAGTCTGGTTTGGTTGAATCAGATCTCATTAGTCTCGCTGATATTGTACCACTTTTTGAGGTTGCTTGTTATGCAGATATTCTAATGCCCTCTCTTTCTAAGTCCAATCTCTTTTTCTGCAGGCATTGTAATGTTTTACACCATCCGTCTTGCAGGCATTGATGTCGGAGAGACAACAAAGGATGGCATGTTCACCTTGGCAGAAGTGGAGTGTCTTGGAGCCTGTGTCAATGCCCCCATGGTGCAGATTAACGACAACTACTACGTAAGTGTTGTAAGGTGGATCATAGAAATCACCTTCAATTCCAGTGGATCATAGAAATCACCTTCACAACCTGAGTTCAGTGTTAGGAACCATAGGTGCCATCAGGGAATTTTAGAAAACTGATTTCAGGCTTGTTGAGATGCCAGATTATTCTCCAGCCACAAGGGAGTGCCAGAAGACAATTCAAGTCATGTTGAAATGATAGAAAATGGTATGTCTAGTAGTTAAGGCATGCCAGGAAATTTGTCTGCATTGGAATGAAATTAACCATTTTCAAGCATGTAGGAGCACATGAAAGCCAAACACATTGGAGTGCCAGAGAAGTATATCCAGTCACACAGAAAATGTCAAGAAAGCATGGTAAAAGGAAAAAAAGAAAAGAAGAAAGCTTACAGGTTTTTGCCGCCCACAATGAAATGATTGAAAGCCAATTGCAGCCATCTTGTAACAACATATTTGCAGCCATGACAAGACATTGCCTGTCTTAGTGAATCATTCACCAGACTCTTAGAATCAGATGGCACAGTGATCAGGGGGTAA
This sequence comes from Theodoxus fluviatilis, assembly GCA_034096865.1. Lineage (NCBI taxonomy): Eukaryota > Metazoa > Mollusca > Gastropoda > Cycloneritida > Neritidae > Theodoxus > Theodoxus fluviatilis. The sequence continues at coordinate 182,047 of JAWQFJ010000493.1, forward strand.
AGTGTAGAGTGGTCTGAGCCCTAGGTGTGGGTGATACATCCCTAGGAACACGCACACACACTCCCCCCCTCCTTCCCTCCCAAACTTGTAATATTTGTTTGATGCATAGTGAAGAGTACTGCCCTGCCTCTCCTCTCCTGTCGTGTCCGGTAGCTGCTGTAAAGCTGATCCCCCTGTGGGTTCGGGGTAAGAATTGACCCACTGCGTCTCCCAAGCAATTCGTAAGAGGTGAATAACTAGGGACACCATGACTTGATTTGTGTTTATTCTAAACTGTTCTAGTGATTTTCATGCTTACTGGCCTTGTATAGCCTACAAAGGCTGATGGGCCGTAAAACACCATCCATCCATCCATCATGCTTAATGGCCTTACATAGCCTACAAAGGCTGATGGGCCGTAAAACACCATCCATCCATCCATCCATCCATCCATCATGCTTATTGGCCTTACATAGCCTACAAAGGCTGATAGGCCGTAAAACTCTATCCATCCATCCATCATGCTTATTGGCCTTACATAGCCTACAAAGGCTGATGGGCCGTAAAACACCATCCATCCATCCATCCATCCATCATGCTTAATGGCCTTACATAGCCTACAAAGGCTGATGGGCCGTAAAACTCCATCCATCCAATCCAGTCTGTGAAACTGAGGTGGTTTTCTCAGGGCTAGGATATGCAAGCAAAGTTAGTCAAAGGCAATCCATTTGAGGCACTTTTCTTTTTGAAAAGTGTTCAAACCATTCGCCCTCTCGCCCGTGGTGAGTATATAAAACTGCAGAGTTGCTTGCCCCATGGGAGAGTAAAGAAAACGAAAAGACTAACTAAAGCACTTTGATGTGGTTGCCAACTATCTCACTGGAAAAACTTCTGCAGACAGGTGCCAGATTTCAAGAATATTAATTAGGTCAGAGGGGGCAGTACAGTGGGATTCTCGCTATAACTGGCCTTTTCCCGATGTGACCTACGTGTGGCAGTTGAAAACAGCATCAACGTGCTTAATTTTATCTTTACTTTTCTTTTCTTTTCCTTAACAAAAAAATTACTCACCCTTTAAGCAAGCAACTCTGCAGTTTCATCTAGCCCAAGGAAATTTTTACTTGCCACATGCAAGCTGGCAAATGGTTTGAACACCTTTGGAGATGAATCTCACATCAGTTGGATTGCCTTTGCCCGACTTGTCTAGGGTATCCAAGTCCCGAGAAACCCAACTCAGGAATGCTCAGTCTATGGCATTAGTACAAAGTACAAAACCAATCTGCACCATTGAATTACATGGATCTTGTTCTTTCATTCCAGGAGGATCTGACCTCGGATGACATGATTCGGATTCTGAGCGACATCAAGACAGGCAAAGTGCCCAAGCCTGGCCCTCAGTGAGTTTCCATGGCAACAGCTGTGTAGGATGCATGGGCATTGACCTTCTTGGCATAACATGTAATAGAGAGAAGGGAAGGGAGTGGAAGGAAAAAGGGGAAGAAAAGAAGGGAGGATGGAAAAAAGGAAGGAAGGAAGGGGAAGGTGGAAGAAAGTAAATGAATAACAGACCTGTTTAGTGAACGATTTTTGCAGAAAAAAATCAGGAAATAAGACTAGTTTTACGCTTGTACGGAAATGAGCCCACTTTTTACGGAGACTGCCTCTTAAATCGTACGAATTTCATTCACGGTCTCCGGCTGCATTCTTGCGTGTATGTGTAAGTAGAGTTCAGTCAAGGGAGATCAATCAATGATGACAAATTGTCCAAGGGAGGGAATCCATTGTTTCATTTGACCAATCAACGACGAGAAAGAAGCGCGTTTTCCATCAAACATGGCGGCAGACAATCGCAAGACCAAGCGTACAATTAATGAGACTGACGAAGACGAGGGTGGCGGGACGGCAGACGAAAGACTTGGCCCTGCGCAAAAGAAGCTGAAGAAGAAACTCTACTCACAAAAGTACAAGTCACAATACCACCACGATTTTCCAGCTATCGTGGCTTTGAATCGTGGGGATACCTTCGCCCACATCACCCCGTGTGACTCTCTCATTTCAGTATTGCGCACGGCNNNCCCCTCCTTCCCTCCTCCTTCTCCTCCTTCATCTTTCTCTCCCCCCCCCTTCCCCCACCTCCTTCCCCCTCCCCCTCTCTCCTTCCTCCCCCTTCCTCTTTTCTCCGTCCTCCGTCTTCCTTCTACCTTCCACCTTCCTCCTCCTCCTCCTCCTCCTCCTCCTCCTCCTCCTCCTCCTCCCTCCTCCTCCTCCTCCTCCTCCTCCTCCTCCTCCTCCTCCTCCTCCTCCTCCTCTCCTCCTCCTCCTCCTCCTCCTCCTCCTCCTCCTCCTCCTCCTACTCCTCCTCCTCCTCCTCCTCCTCCTCCTCCTCCTCCTCCTCCTCCTCCTCCTCCTCCTCCTCCTCCTCCTCCTCCTCCTCCTCCTCCTCCTCCTCCTCCTCCTCCCCCCTCCTCCTCCTCCTCCTCCTCCTCCTCCTCCTCCTCCTCCTCCTCCTCCTCCTCCTCCTCCTCTTCCTCCTCCTTCCTCCCCCTTCCTCTTTTCTCCGTCCTCCGTCTTCCTTCTACCTTCCCCCTTCCTTCTCCTCCTTCATCTTTCTCCCCCCCCCCCCCCCCTTCCCCCACCTCCTTCCCCCTCCCCCTCTCTCCTTCCTCTTTTCTCTGTCCTCCGTCTTCCTTCTACCTTCCCCCTTCCTTCCCCTCCTTCCTTCTCCTCCTTCATCTTTCTCTCCCCCCCCCCTTCCCCCACCTCCTTCCCCCTCCCCCTCTCTCCTTCCTCCCCCTTCCTCTTTTCTCCGTCCTCCGTCTTCCTTCTACCTTCCACCTTCCTCCTCCTCCTCCTCCTCCTCCTCCTCCTCCTCCTCCTCTCCTCCTCCTCCTCCTCCTCCTCCTCCTCCTCCTCCTCTCCTCCTCCTCCTCCTCCTCTCCTCGTCCTCTCCCCTCCTTCCTCTACTCCTCCTCCTCCTCCTCCTCCTCCTCCTCCTCCTCCTCCTCCTCCTCTCCTCCCCCGCCCTCCTCCTCCTCTCCTCCTCCTCCCTCCTCCTCCTCTCCTCCTCCTCTTCCTCTCCCTCTCCTCCTCCTCCTCCTCCTCCTCTCCTCCTCCTCCTCCTCCTCCTCCTCTCCTCCTCCTTCTCCCCTTCCTCTTTCTCCGTCCTCCGTCTTCCTTCTACCTTCCCCCTTCCTTCTCCTCCTTCATCTTTCTCCCCCCCCCCCCTTCCCCCACCTCCTTCCCCCTCCCCCTCTCTCCTTCCTCTTTTCTCTGTCCTCCGTCTTCCTTCTACCTTCCCCCTTCCTTCTCCTCCTTCATCTTTCTCTCCCCCCCCCCTTCCCCCACCTCCTTCCCCCTCCCCCTCTCTCCTTCCTCCCCCTTCCTCTTTTCTCCATCCTCCGTCTTCCTTCTACCTTCCACCTTCCTCCTCCTCCTCCTCCTCCTCCTCCTCCTCCTCCTCCTCCTCCTCCTCCTCTCCTCCTCCTCCCTCCCTCCTTCTCCCTCCCTCCTCCTTCCTCCTCCTCCCTCCTCCTCCTCCCTCCTCCTCCTCCCTCCTCTTCTCCTCCTCCTCCTCCTCCTCCTCCTCCTCCTCCTCCTCCTCCACCTCCTCCACCTTCTCTCCTCTTCTCCTCCTCCTCTCCTCCTCCTCCTCTCCTCCTGCTGCTCTCCTCTTCCTCCTCCTCCTCCTCCTCCTCCTCCTCCTCCTCCTCCTCATCCTCCTCCTCCTCTCTCCTCCTCCTCCTCCTCCTCCTCCTCCTTCCTCCTCCCTCCTCCTTCCTTCTCCCTCCTCCTTCCTCCTCCCTCCTCCTTCCTCCTCCCTCCTCCTCTCTCCTCCTCCTCCTCCTCCTCCTCCTCCTCCTCCTCCTCCTCCTCCTCCTCGCCTCCTCCTGCTCCTTCTCTTTCTCCTCCTCCTCCTTCACCCTCCTTCTCCCTCCTCCTTCCTTCTCTCTCCTCCCTCCTCCTCGTCCTCCTCATCCCTCCTTCTCCCTCCTCCTTCCTCCTCCACCTCCTCCTCCTCCTCCTCCTCCTCCTCCTCCTCCTCCTCCTCCTCCTCCTCCTCCTCCTCTTCCTTCCTCCTCCTCCTCCTTCCTTCTCCCTCCTCCTTCCTTCTCCTCCTCCTCCTCCTCCCTCCTCCTCCTCTCTCCTCCTCCTCTCCTCCTCCTCCTCCTCCTCCTCCTCCTCCTCCTCCTCCTCATCCTCCTCCTCCTCCTCATCCTCTCTCCCTCCTTCTCTTTGTCCTCCTCCTCCTTCACCCTCCTTCTCCCTCCTCCTTCCTTCTCTCTCCTCCTCCTCTCTCCTCCTCCCTCCTCCTCCCTCCTCCTCTCCTCCTCCTCCCTCCTTCTCCTCCTCCTTCCTCCTCTCTCCTCCTCCTCCTCCTCCTCCTCCTCCTCCTCCTCCTCCTCCTCCTCCTCCTCCTCCTCCTCCTCCTCTCTTCTCCCTCCTCCTCCTTCTCTCTCCTCCCTCCTTCTCCTCCTCCTTCATCTTTTTCCTCCTCCTCCCTCCTCCTCCTCCCTCCTCCTCATTTTTCCTCCCTCCTCCTCTCTCCTCCTCCCTCCTCCTCCTCCTCCTCCCTCCTCCTCCTCCTCTCCTCCTCCTTCTCCTCTTCCTCCTCCTCCTCCTCCTCTCCTCCTCCTCCTCCTCCTCCTCCTCCTCCTCCTCCTCCTCTTCCTCCTCCTTCCTCCCCTTCCTCTCTTCTCCGTCCTCCGTCTTCCTTCTACCTTCCCCCTTCCTTCTCCTCCTCATCTTCTCTCCCCCCCCTTCCCCCCTCCTTCCCCCTCCCCTCTCTCCTTCCTCTTTCTCTGTCCTCCGTCTTCCTTCTACCTCCCCCTTCCTTCCCCTCCTTCCTTCTCCTCCTTCATCTTTCTCTCCCCCCCCCTTCCCCCACCTCCTTCCCCCTCCCCCTCTCTCCTTCCTCCCCCTTCCTCTTTTCTCCGTCCTCCGTCTTCCTTCTACCTTCCACCTTCCTCCTCCTCCTCCTCCTCCTCCTCCTCCTCCTCCTCCTCCTCCTCCTCCTCCTCCTCCTCCTCCTCCTCCTCCTCCTCCTCCTCCTCCTCCTCCTCCTCCTCTCCTCCTCCTCCTCCTCCTCCTCCTCTCCTCCTCCTCCTCCTCCTCCTCCTCCTCCTCCTCCTCCTCCTCCTCCTCCTCCTCCTCCTCCTCTTCCTCCTCCTTCCTCCCCTTGCCTCTTTCTCCGTCCTCCGTCTTCCTTCTACCTTCCCCCTTCCTTCTCCTCCTTCATCTTTCTCCCCCCCCCCTTCCCCCACCTCCTTCCCCTCCCCCTCTCTCCTTCCTCTTTCTCTGTCCTCCGTCTTCCTTCTACCTTCCCCTTCCTTCTCCTCCTTCATCTTCTCTCCCCCCCCTTCCCCCACCTCCTCCCCCTCCCCTCTCTCCTTCCTCCCCTTCCTCTTTTCTCCTCCTCCATCTTCCTTCTACCTTCCACCTTCCTCCTCCTCCTCCTCCTCCTCCTCCTCCTCCTCCTCCTCCTCCTCCTCCTCCTCCTCCTCCTCTCCTCCCTCCTCCTCCTCCTCCTCCCTCCTCCCTCCTCCTCCTCCTCCTCCTCCCTCCTCCTCCTCCCTCCTCCTCCTCCCTCCTCTCTCCCTCCTCCTCCTCCTCCTCCTCCTCCTCCTCCTCCTCCTCCTCCTCCTCCTCCTCCTCCTCCTCCTCCTCCTCCTCCTGCTCCTCTCTCCTCCTCCTGCTCCTCCTCCTCCTGCTCCTCCTGCTCCTCCTCCTCCTCCTCCTCCTCCTCCTCCTCCTCCTCCTCCTCCTCCTCCTCCTCCTCCTCCTCCTCCTCCTCCTTCCTCCTCCCTCCTCCTTCCTTCTCCCTCCTCCTTCCTCCTCCTCCTCCTTCCTCCTCCTCCTCCTCTCTCCTCCTCCTCCTCCTCCTCCTCCTCCTCCTCCTCCTCCTCCTCCTCCTCCTCCTCCTCCTTCTCCTCCTCCTCCTCCTTCACCCTCCTCCCTCCTCCTTCCTTCTCTCTCCTCCTCCTTCCTTCCTCCTCCCTCCTCCTCCTCCTCCTCCTCCCTCCTCCTCCTCTCCTCCTCCTCCTCCTCCTCCTCCTCCTCCTCCTCCTCCTCCTCCTCCTCCTCTTCCTTCCTCCTCCCTCCTCCTTCCTTCTCCCTCCTCCTTCCTTCTCCCTCCTCCTTCCTCCTCCCTCCTCCTTCCTCCTCTCTCCTCCTCCTCCTCCTCCTCCTCCTCCTCCTCCTCCTCCTCCTCCTCCTCCTCCTCCTCCTCCTCCTCCTCCTCCTCCTCCTCCTCCTCATCCTCATCCTCCTGCTCCTTCTCTTTCTCCTCCTCCTCCTTCACCCTCCTTCTCCCTCCTCCTTCCTTCTCTCTCCTCCTCCTCTCTCCTCCTCCCTCCTCCTCCCTCCTCCTCGTCCTCCTCCTCCCTCCTTCTCCCTCCTCCTTCCTCCTCTCTCCTCCTCCTCCTCCTCCTCCTCCTCCTCCTCCTCCTCCTCCTCCTCCTCCTCCTCCTCCTCCTCCTCCTCCTCCTCCTCATCCTTCTCCTTCTCCCTCCTCCCTCCTTCTCTCTCCTCCCTCCTTCTCCCTCCTCCTTCCTTCTCTCTCCTCCTCCTCTCTCCTCCTCCTCCCTCCTCCTCGTCCTCCTCCTCCCTCCTCCTCCCTCCTCCTCCCTCCTCCTCCCTCCTCCTCCCTCCTCCTCCTCCTCCTTCTCCTCTTCCTCCTCCTCCTCCTCCTCTTCCTCCTCCTCCTCCTCCTCCTCCTCCTCCTCCTCCTCCTCCTCCTCCTCCTCCTCCTCCTCCTCCTCCTCCCCTCGACGCCATCAGATGTGAACGAAGGTACGAGAGAAGTAGTTGGGAATGGCGGCTTGCCCTTGGGTGACGTCTAGAGCTGCCCGCACCTCTCCACAGTCAAGTACCTGCCTGTGGCCACAGACTAATCCCTCCCTGCTGGGCTGCCGTAGGTCCCTCACTAATCACCTGTTGGACAAATTCGTCCGCTCCATTGTGTAAGAAAGAACAAAACTCCTCAGAGATCCAGCTTGTCCAGTGAGACACTTGAAAGCCTCCTTATTCTGAAGAATAAGAGTTCTGCTGTTGAAGCTGTGGCAAAGTTGAAGCAGGAAGATCTGAAAACTCCTAAATCTTGCTACACTGACAGCCTCAGACAGAAGAATCTGAATCAGGATGCCAGAAACTGAATATGTTCCCTCTCTTGACACATTCTCATTGTTGATTGGTCAAAAACACTGCCAGAAACAGGTTTGTATTTTTTGCAATTCTGCATGCGAGCCATAAAAGAAATTCCGCGCTTAGGATTGTACTGATGCAAAATGTAATCTTACTGATTTCAGACAATGTTTGTACTGATGGTTAAAAGTGAGGTAAACAGGTCTGGAATAAAGGGAGAAAGGGAAGAGAAAGGGGAAAACAGAAGGGAAAGAAGGAAGATAGTTGGAAAGGAAAGAAGAAAGGGAGGGATAGAATGAAGACAAAGGGAGGAATAAGAGGAAATGAAGGAGGAGGAAGGGGAAATGGATGTTGTGGTGGTGGTCAAACTCATGATCAGAAAGAACATGGACACAAACATAAAACTGGTCAACGGAAGGAGGCAAAAACTGCATTGGTAGCATATAGAGAACGCGCAAAACAACATAGCTCATGTTTTATTATCAACAGAGTAACACACGCTCTCATACATACACACACATACCCACACACACACACACACTTATGCATACACACACTTATGCATACACACATGCATACACACACATGCATACACACACATGCATACATACACATGCATACACACACATGCATACTCACACACACACACATATGCGCGCGCACATGCACACACACACACACATGCATACACACACATATGCATGCACACATGCAGACACACACATGCAGACACACACATGCAGACACACATATGCAGACACACATATGCAGACACACACATGCAGACACACATTTGCATACACACACATGCATACTCACATGCATACAGTTTACACACACATGCATACTCACATGCATACACACATGCATACACACATGCATACACACATGCATACACACACATGATTATACACACATGCATACTCACATGCATACACACACATGCATACACACACATGCATACACACACATGCATAATCACATGCATACACACACATGCATATACACACATGCATACACACATGCATACACACACATGCATACACACACATGCATACTCACATGCATACACACACATGCATACACACACATGCATACACACACATGCATACACACACATGCACATAGACTCATGTATGCATGCACTCATGCATACACACACATGCATACTTGCACACACTCATGTCTGAGGCTGCTGTTTCTTATAGTTTCAGGAGTGGACAGAACTGGCGATGTGCCTCCGAGCCCAAGGCGGGGCTGACCTCCCTGTCCGAGCCCCCCAAAGGTCCTGGCTTTGGAGTCCGGGTTGACCTGTGACCTCTCCTGCTAATAGACTAGAGCCTTTGTCTGTGAGGCCTGAGTACTGGAAGGAAGTGACTTTGGGCCAGCAGTCTCAGACTTGTATTGCAGGATGCTTTTTGTGTGACGGCTTCAGCTCTTGTTCAGAAGGAGGCATTTTTCTGGTGGTGTACAGATGTCCTGAGCTTGTTGAGTGATAGAATGGAATTCTTTTCCTGCTACATCTGATGATGATATATGTTTTTGTTGACTGCAATGTGAGATGTGTTTATGAGCCTTACTGGGAAAACAAGATCACCAGAAACATTTTCCTCCAGTGAGCTCTTCAGTGTAAATAGTGTAATAATATGGTCAAGTTGACAGCCATCTTGATCCTTTTTATCAGTTATTGAACTACTTGTGCAACACCTTGGATGTTCTGAGGTTTTGTTACAAGAAGATAGGCTTTGGGAGGCAGTAACGGTACTGGATATGTTGTACAGACACTTCAACACAGAATGGTTATTGTGCTGAAATAAAGGATGTCTTGTTACTACTTCTTTGACTGTTTGCTTGTATCCATTGTTTGTGAGATGTGATGTCGTAGAGCGAACACCATCCAGAAGAAACCCTAGAGACGAAGAGGAGAAGGAGCAAGCCAAGCAAATGATGGAACCTTGAACAAGGAACTGCTCGCAGAAAGTCCGGCCCTTTAAGGCCGTTGCACACCGTGCAGCAAAAACATGCTGTATCAATTTCTCTGATTAGACATTTTTTGAAACTGTTCACACATGGTGAGACTCCTCGAACTTTTCAGTTACATGATAAGCCATGTCGTATCATGTCTCTCTGTCCCAAGCTTCGACTCCTCTGTGGGTTGAGGGTCAGAGTAGACCCGCTGTGTCTCCCTACGCGATTCTTCAGAGGCAATAAATATGGAGATTGTGACTCGATTTGCCCTTACTTTTAAAACTATTCCAGTGTTTTCATGCTTGGTGGCCTTTCATAACCTACAAGAGCTGATAGGCCGTAAAACTCCATCCTCCATCCATCCTCCATCCCAAGCTTTGACTCTGAAGCACATCTCGATTTGAATAATTTAGCAATTATTGATGTGTTCTACGAGTAACATTGAGTTTTGATAAATCAGTACTGTTATTCCTACGTGTATCAGTAATTATGCAAGCGAACGTTTTGGTTGTGAACTGAAGAAAGAATGACAGATTGATTCGTGTGAGGATAAAAGAGCAACCGTTGAATGCAAGGAGTGTTCCCAGTAGCTGACGGGCAGATGTATTTAACTTTAAAATACTGGGAGAATAGAAACAGTCCAAAACCGTTAAATCAGTACAGGTGACTCTAAAGTCCAGTGAAATATGTATCATATTAAACATGCATTTCAGGACCCAGAAACTGTTTGTTTCATTGTGCGTGATGGCCTTCTGTACTAGTGTCAAGCATGGCGCTGATTTGCCTCCAGGTTCTGGACAGAGTTGCAAGATGAAGCAAAGTAAAGGTGGCAGGGAGAAGGAAAAATTACAACATTCACAGTGCATATTAATGAATAGGGCTAAGTAAGGGGTGTTTTTAATATGATATTTGAGGATATTTTTGTGAAAACGCTAACAACTACAAAATAAGTGGTTTGTTCAAACACTTTTCCTATCAGTTGACCAAGACGCTTGCATAGTACATCCCAAACTGAACATGCTCTGTCCCACTTTGAACACACAGTGTCACACTAATAACGTACTACGTCACAGAAACTTCAAGTCATGTGACCTTCTCTCGTTCAGTGCCGAAAGTGAGCTCACAAATTGGCTTCAAACATAAACTTTCACTTTTCTAAAAGACAAAAAAGGCAGGGTATTTCAAACAAGATGTGTGGTATAAAAACATTTCATTGCTGTTTTGTTTCTGAAAAACTTGGCATTTTCCTTGAAACACAAGCAGGCCTGTGGGACTGAATAGGACAGTCGGCGAGACTGAATGCAGGGTGCCAGGGAATGTAGAACAGCATCTGTATATCTATTCCTGCGACAACATCGTCCCATTGTCCCCAAATCTCTTTGTGTGTTGGGGGTGAGAATAGACCCATCACGCCTCCCCACTTGATTCGTAATGAGGTTAGTAAGGATGACGTATTTGGCGCGCGAGTGACTTCCCTTGCATGGAGTGAACTGTCAGCTTCATTGGTGACGACATCGTGACGTCGATGCGGAGTATGGCTGCGTCGTCGCTTGTTCGGGTAACCATGAGCACGCTGGTCTCCTCGCCCTCGTTGAGGTGGTTGCTGTCTGGTGCTTTCAGTAGGCTTGCTGCGACAGCATTTCCGCCAATGGTTCATTTTTCCACACCCGTCGCATTTTGTGTTAAACGCAGGGCATCTTTTAATCTCATGTTTCAGTCCACAGTTGCCACATAGCTTGTGCTTGTTGTCACGTTGTGAAACAAAGTCGACAGCTGAAGTGGGCTTGTTGATGTTGGTCATCTTCTCCATGTGGGAAACACTGGCTTCAAAGTTGCGGCAAATGTCAATGGCTTGTTTTAGCGTCATCTTGTCATCTTTGGCTAGGAGTTTTCGCTGCGCCTCTGGGTATTTGCTTCCAGAAATAATCTGCTCGATTATTCGCTCATCTCTGGCCTTGTCGTCTGAAAGTTTGCATTTCATAACTTTAGTTTTGCAACGCGTGACAAAATTATTTACAGACTCACCGGTCTGTTGACGAAATCTCTGTAGTTCCAGCCTGTGAATTCTGAAGTTGTCATGAGGCTCGCTCTCTGCAAACTTATCCCACACGTTTTTTGAATCTTTCAGCTGCTCTGCCGATAGTCCCCAAGTGTTAGATAACTTGATTCCTTCAGATCCAGACCACAGTAAAATGAAACTGTACTGACGTTCGTCGGGAGTCTCGTTCGCAATGAACCACAGTTGACAAAGCTGCTTGAACTCGGCTAAGGCAATTGCTCTGTCTGCGCTGTCTCAGTCCATCTTCGGGTTCGGCAAACTGTTCAGTTCTGCCATGATCCACTATCGCTGCCACCATGCAATGTTCTTCTGTTAGAAGATTGAATGATTGAATTGATGGATGGGAGACAGATCAACCGACATGTTCAAACGTTGACTACATTTTTATTGACGTCATAGCCCTGACAGGAAGTACGTCAAAACCTGACAAGGCCTAAATTTTGCATGCTGTTACACTCTGTCTCTACGCGCAATGCCGCAGAGGAATCGATTGCACTCGCTTATCTTCTAAGTTATCGAAAACGACCACCAGCGTTTGTGAACTTCGACTTCCCAGCGCAAGCTAGGAGAACCCCCCTACAACAGGACATTGGGAAGAGAAGAGCGCAACACATTCAATGCGAACTGCGCCAGAGTCACTACTGAATCGGATTCAAAGAACGGCACTGGAGTCCTTCGCTATCTCCCACCTGCTGTCGAGCAGTCCGCCCCTCCTTTAAGGCTATAGGAGTCTGCGTTTGAACCCAGGTCTGGGAGTACAGTCTCTCCACTCCGCCATCATTCAACAAGCTTTGCGCTACCATTTACCCTACAAGCTTGATCCATATCCAACCGCCATCAAACGGTATACGCCCAGTGGCCCCGCAAGACTGTCATGTACTCTTAAAGTAGTGATGATGATGATGATGATGATGATGATGATGATGATGATGATGATGATGATGATGATGATGATGATGACGACTACGACGACGACGAAGACGACTGGAGTTTTACTGCCTATCAGCGTCATCATCGTCATTATCATCGTAGTCTTCATCGACGTTATCATCGTCATCACCTCATCTTACAGCTCCCCTCCTCGGCAGTGCCCATCAGATGAAGAGCTCTGCATTTTCCAGAAACCAGTTCGATTCCAAGACCAATGAGCTGACCTGAAAAGAAAGGGAAGAAAGCAGAGAAAAAAGAAAAAAAAGAAGGAGAGAGAGATAATAAAAAAAAAAGACGAAGCGAATGAAGGACTTCGCATAATTTTTTTTTTTGAAGAAGGAGAATGAAGGACAGAGGAGAGAAACAGCAATTAACAGAACAAGAGAAAGAATGAGAAGAAGAAGAAAGCAAGCGGAATTAAGAAGGACAATAAGGAAAGAGAAGGTAAGAAGGAGAGAACGAAAACAGATAGAAAAGGAAGAATAAAGAAGACAGAACGAAAGAAATGAGAAAAAAAGACAAGGAAAAAAAGGGAGAGAAGAAAAAAAAGAGAATAAGAAGACTAAGTAAAGAAAGAAAGTTAAGAAGCAAGAAGAGAAAGAAAGAAGAATAAAAAGATAAGGAAGTAAAGATAAATAAGGCAAGAATATTAAGAATAGAGGAATAAAAATTGAAGAAGTGAGTAAAAGCTAAGAAAGTATCAAGAAAAGAGAGAAAAAGCGAAGGAAAGAAAAAGTAATATTAGAAGAGAAAAGAAAAGAGCAAAGAAGGAACGAAAAGCAAAGAAAAAAAAGAAGAAAACAAGAAAGAGAAGAAACGAGTATTTTAGTAGAGGAATAAGTAAATAGAAGGAAGAGAGAGGAAGAGTAAAAAGGAAGGAAAAGACAGAGAAGGGGAAGAGAGGAAGAGGAGAGCAAGAAAAGAGAAAGAGGAGAGGAACGAAGAATTAAGAGGAATCGAAAAGAAAAAAGGAAACAACGAAAAGAAGAAAGGAGAAGAAAGAAGACGAAGAAGAAAGGAAAAGAAGAAGAGAAGAAGAAGAAAGAACGAAAGAAGAAGAAAGAACGAAGAAGAAGAAAGAACGAAGAAGAAGAAAGAACGAAGAAGAAGAAGAAGAAGAAGAAAGAATGAAGAAGGAAAAGAAGAAAACGAAGAAGAAAGAAGAAGAAAAAAAAAAGAAGAAGAAGAAAGAAGAGAACAAAGAAGAAAGAAAAAAGAAGAGAAGGAAGAAGGAGAAGAAGAAATGAAAAAGAAAGGAGAAGAAAAGAGAAACAGAAGAAAGAAGGAAGAAGGGAAGAAGGAAAAAGAGAAGAAAGAAGAAAAGAAGAAGGAAGAAAGGAAGAAGGAAGAAGGAAAAGGAAAAGAGAAAGGAAGAGAGAGAAAGAAAAAGAAGAAAAGAAAGAAGGAGAAAAGAGAAGAAAAGAGAAGAAAAAGAAGAAAAGAGAAGAAAGAGAAGAAAGAGAAGAGACGAAAGAAAGAAGAAGAAGAAGGAAGAAGAGAAGAAGAAGAAAGGAAGAAGAAGAAGAAAGAGAAGGAAGAAGAAGAAGAAGAAGAAGAGGAAGAGAGAAGAAGAAGAAGAAGAAGAAGAAGAAGAAGAAGAAGAAGAGAGAGAAGAGGGAAGAAGAAAGAAGGAAGAAAGAAGAGAGAAGAGAAGAAGGAAGAAGAAGAGAAGAAGAGAGAAAGAAGAGAAGAAAGAAGAAAGAAGAGAAGAGGAAAGAAGAAGAAAGAAGAGAAAGAAGAAGAAGAAAGAGAAGAAGAAAAGAGAAGAAGAAGAGAAGAAGAGAAGAAGAAGGAAGAAGAGAAGAAGGAAGAAGAGAAGAAGGAAGAAGAGAAGAAGGAAGAAGAGGAGGAAGGAAAAAGAAGAAAGAAGAAAGAAGAGAAGAGAGAAGAGAAAGAAGAGAAGAGAAGAAGAAGAAAGGAGAAGAGAAGAAGAAGAAAGAGAGAAGAAAGAAGAGGAAAGAAGAAGAAGAAAAAAGAAGGAAGAAAGAAGAAAGAAGAAGAAGAGAAGAAAGAAGAGAGAAGAAGAAGGAAGAAGAGAAGAGAAGAAGGAAGAGAAGAAAAACGAGAAGAAGAACAAAAAGAAGAAGAAGAAGAAGAGAAGAGAAGAAGAAGAAGAAGAAGAAGGAAAGAAGAGAGAAGAAGCGAGAAGAAGAAGAAGAGAAGAAAGAAGAAAGAAGAGAGAGAGAAAGAAAGAAGAAGAGAGAAGAAAGAAGAGAAGAAAAAGAAAAAGAAGAAGAAGAAGAAGGAGAAGGAGAGAAAGAGAAGAGAAGAAGAAGAAGAGGAAAGAAAGAAGGAAGAAGAAGAATAGAGAAGAAGAGAGTAGAGAGAAGAAGAGAGAAGAAGAAAGAAGAAGAGAGAAGAAGATTGAAGAAAAGAGGAGAAGAAGAAAGAGGAGAAGAAGAAGAAAGAAGAGAAGAAGAAAGAGGAAAAGAAGAAGAAAGAGGAGAAGAAGAAGAAGAAAGAGGAGAAGAAGAAGAAGAAGAAGAAAGAGAAGAAGAAGAAGAAAGAAGAAGAAGAGAGAAGAGAAGAAGACGAAGAAGAAGTAGAGAAGAAGAAGAGAAGGAAAGAAGAAGAAGAAGAGAGAAGAGAAGAAGAAGAAGAAGAAAGAAGAGAAAAGAAGAAGAAAGAGAAAGAAGAAGAAGAAGAAAAGAGAAGAAGAAGAAGAAGCAGAAGAAAGAAGAAGCAGAAGAAGAAGAAGGAAGAGAGAAAGAAGAGAAGAAGAAGAAGAAGAAAAGAAGGAGAAAGAAGAAGGAGAAAGAAGAAGAAGAAAGAAGAAGGAGAAAAGAAGAAGGAGAAGAAAGAAGAAGAAGAAGTCAAGAAGAAGGAAGAAGAAGAAGGAGACAAGAAGAAAGAAGAAAGAAGAAGAGAAGAAGAAGAAGAGAAGAGAAGAAGAAGAAGAAGAGAAGAAGAAAGAAGAAGAAAAGAAGAACGAAGAAGAAGAAGAAAGAGAAGAAGAAGAAGAATAGAAAGAAAGAAGAAAGAAATAAGATAGAATAACGGAAGCAAGAAATGAATAATAATAATAAAATAAGAAATAATAATAATAATAATAATTAATAAGAATAAGAAATAAGTAAGATAGAAGAATGAATAGGAATAAATAATGAATGAAAAATGAAGATTTGAATAGTAATAAGGAACTTAAATGATAAAATTAATACCTTTAATTAGTACGAATTTAAGAGGTGTGATAAAAAAAAATAAAAAAAAGACTTAAAAATGAAAAAGATAGAATTAATATTGGTATATGTAATAAGTATTAATTAATAAATTAAAATTATTAATTAATAATTTAATACTTTAATATAAAAAAAACAAATTCAACAAAATTAATTAAAAACATAAAAATAATAATTAATAAAAAATTAATCTTTTATAAATAATAAAGTAATTAATTTATAAATTAAAAATAATACTAATAATAATAATAACTCAATAATAATACTGAATTAAACTAATATAATAATACTAATAAATAAAATAATAATAATAATAATAATACATCATAATAATACTAATGATAATTATTTTTATAACACTAATCATTTAAAAAGAATTACTAAATAATAAGTCATTATATATAAATAATAATAAATATACTAAAAATAATTACTAAATAATGTATAGTTAATAATAATGCAATAATTATAACTAATAATTACTAATATATAATAAAAATCATAATACTCATATCCCTACCGAATAATATACGCATAATAATAACTAATCAATAATCATTACTACTAATACTAATACTCATCATAACTCATACCTAATCACTTATCATTATCATTTATCACTAACTACAGTAATAACTTCAAGTTACTATATAATAAATTACTTAGAAATCCTACATTAATATAATACCTAATACTATAAACTAATCTTCAAATAATACTACATCTTAATAGTCATAATAATAACTTACTAAACAACTAAATCCTTATAAATATAATTCCATTATCACATTATAATTCTCATAATACCTTTACTATATAACTAATAATACTAATACTAATAAATACATCCAATAATAACTCCTCATCTCATACTAATAATAAATAATTAATATAATAATGTATCATAACAATAAATAATAATGCTCCTTCTATTTCATCCTCACTCCTCCCTTCAACATCCTCTGCTTACTCTTCATTCTCTCTCATCCCTCCTCCTCGTCTCCTCATCCACTAATATACTCCCTCATCCTTCCTCCTCCACCTCCTCTCCTCCCTCCTTCTCCTACCCCTACTCCTCCTCCTCCTCCTCCTCCTCCTCCTCCTCCCTTCCTCCTCTCTTCTCTCCACCTC
>JAWQFJ010000494.1:0-31006 GCA_034096865.1 Theodoxus fluviatilis
CGGCAGTGGAAATTGATAATTTGGGTTTACTTTGTCGATTTTGAAAACTTGCCGATTTTGCACTCTGTGACCTCTCTACATATGGACCCGATGTTGCTTTAGTGTGAAAACGAACTCTTTATGGGCTAAATTCAGCAATAAAACATACCACCCACCTATCAAACGAGTCTTTTTGTGCAATATTTCGTCAAAATTTGCAATGTTTGGGTCTTGGCAACGGGCCTAAATTTTGAATGAACCCTTGCAAGTTAGGTATCGTTGGAAAGCGGCACATGTTGTCTACAAATTGCAAGGGACGTAACTCTTCTAGACTTCTTCTCCATAGAGCTACATGGCAGCAACGAAGAGGTAGATTGTATGAGATCTGGTCAGCTGACGCGAATGGACCAATCGGAGAGCTGGAATCGCTACCACAATGCAATGCGGCTTAGAGACAAAATGGCTTCCACATGCGCTGTTGCATTGTCAGTTTAAATACATTTTGCCATGCCTGGACGAAAATCGCACACTGTAAGTGCTTTTAAACTCACGAAAAGCAAGAAAAGAAAGGAGCAACTGTCATCTGCACGAGCTGTGAAGGGAAGAAAGCCTTGTGATGTGTAATCGACGTCAGCCACGTGTGCGAGCGCACTATCAGTACTGCTACATCGTCATCGTCGGAACCAGTCCCATCTACATTGGCTGCTGAACCACTGGCGTCTAGTTCTGCCTACAGCACACCAGTCCCCTCTACATCTACTGATGATCCGGCACCATCCTCATCGCGATTGAATTGGAGAGATTTCGAGAGGAGTATGACATGCTCAGTGCAGCCGACCGAGTGGATTCTGACAGAGATCGGTCAGCTCAATGAACTCATTTCGGATGCAGTGTGTCCAAAGTGCTTCGAGAATCGTCTTTCAGTACGAGCTGGCACCCCTCTTGGATTTTCTCGGGAGATGACTATGATTTGTGGACGATGTAGAGAGGTAAGAAAATGCGTTTCTTCACCTCGCATTGAAAAGAGACAGGAGAAGAACGTGGGGTTTGAGGTGAACAGGCGTGCTGTGCTGTATTCCCATGAAATTGGTGGTGGATATGCTGCCTTGCGAAAGTTTTGCACAGTTTTCGGCATGCCTCTTCTCCATGGCAAAACTTTTTCCAGCATTGACAGGAGAGTCTGTGATGCTCTTGCTGCATCAAAGGAAGCCACACTGGACATGACAGTGGACTTTGTGAAAAGGCAATACAGAGAGACCCATCATTGTGGCCAACACTCAGCAGAGGAGTTCAGTGAGGAAGACAGTGAGGATGACACAGCATGGGATGAAGATGATGGGATACTATGAATGATGGATCTATAGATGTGTTGTTCGATGGTACATGGCAGAAACGAGGATTCACATCTCACAATGGTGTGGGCATTGTGATTGATGTCCTCACAGGGTATGCTGTAGACTTCGAGGTGCTGTCAACATACTGCCACGTGTGCAGCATGAACAAAGACAAACTGAGGAAGATGACTGCAGCTGAGAGATGCAGGGGTGATGCAGAGTTTGAACAATGCTGCAAATGAGGTGACCCTGCTTCTGCTGCAGAAAGAAGATGCCAAGAGGAAGAGGAAGGCAGATAAAGCTGCAACTCTAGCTTTCCTAAACAAATGACGTTCACACCGTGTTGAGCATCTGCATGACATTGCTGCTCAGGAGGATGAAGAGGGACCAATCTATGGCCCAGGCATGCTGGAAAACTCATAGAAAGTGACTGGGAAGCAGAAATTGGCTGTAAATTTGACTGAAAGTCCTTTTTCTGTGACATGGAACATTCCAAAAACTTTGTCGGCTGATTTCTCGGATTGTTGATTTTTCACGATGGTAGCTTCATGTAGAAATCGATAGAAAATTGTGTGTTTGTGCTAGTCACTTTCTGTTTTTTTTATTTTGTAGACAGATGAGTAGTCTGTGATATTACAATGAGAATTTTATAGAAAAACATTTGGTAAATTTTGCATTTGCTGAAGATTAAAAAAATTTCAAGCCTTACACAAACAGAAAACATATAGTTAAAATTCTAGGTTGTAGAGTTTTTTTTTAACAAGATAGACAAGATGTCTTCATGTAATCTCATGAGCAACATTATTATATGCAAATTAACATTGGTTTGAAGTTGATATGTAGTCTCTTGATTTTTTTTACTGATTTCTTGAAAAATACATATTTTCCCCCATTTCCGTCATAAAACTATCATTATTCTCATAAGTACACCAGATACAGCCTTTATTTGATTTTTTTTGGGTTTATTCCAAATGAACTAAATAAAAAATCAGCATCAAAATTGGAGAAATAAAAATTGATAAAAAATGTGTACTGTAGCTGCCAGGTCTCCCCTTAATGAAGAAGTCAAGGTTGGAAAGAGACCATAGGATTGCCCATAGCTGAGCTTTTAAGACATGTGCTAATGTGACCTGAAGGCAATGTGCACTGACAGCTACAAGTTGAAGGCCTTTGAACAGTAGAGGGACATATAGAAGCACAATGGGTCAGTTTTGAGATGCAGTTGCTCTTTGCAAGAGACTGGACCACAAAATGGCTGGGCACCAAGCAGATAGACCACCACTGCACTTCCTTGCACACACTGCAAGAGACCGCCACTCTACTGTGGAACTGTAATGGCATATGCAGCACCAATACAGACCCCACCAGAACAACCTAAGGTACTGATCCAATGGTTCCTTGGGACTCCAAGAGGCATACTGTTAGCACTGAACACTATTGTTGATCATAAGAAGGCTTGCTCTCTTGGTGGAATATGTGTGTCAGACTACAGATAAGTGAGATAAGTACCTGAGCCTGTGCCCGGGCCATCGCCACCATAGCCTCCATAGTATTCCCCCTCATCATGTGGTCTCTTCATGCCTGGAAAAGACAAGATGTTACACATGTAAACACTAAAAGTGCAGTTAGTAATGGGTATTGCTGAAAAACTGCCCTAGATGACTCTGGCAAAAACAAAAACATAAAAATTGTAGTTATGGTAACATGAAATGAAAAAAAAGGGCAAGTAGGTTTGCAGGTCCAACTTTTTTTCTTTTTTCATTTTGAAGGAGACCAGATTGAAACTGGGTGCATTTGGGTGTGTATGCACTAGTTTTAACCCGTTCCGTGCCCTTATGACCAAATATTCAGTCACCGAGATTCCGATGTTTGTAGATACCCCTGTGTTCAGCTTTTGATGACAAAACGAACAGGAACGCTTACCCTAGGCAAACGCTAGGATATGCTACAGTCTGATCATAGCAGCAGAGTGTATTTCGGCTGAGGGGAGCGTCAAACTGAGGTCACCCCACTTCAAGCAAGTGCGCAGTTGTCATGCGCAGTTGTAAACAATGGCAGCGCTCACACCGTCTACAAGCAAAGGCGTGAAGCGTGGTCAAGTATCGCCTGCTCGGTTAGCAGAGGCTGGTGAAGCAGAGGAGGAAGACTTAGAAAGCGATTTAGAGTCAACAGATTCCTTTGATCAGGTCAGTGACGATGACGATCTCGAACTTTGCACTCGACATGTGTTCGTGGAGTTTGGAGACTCGAAGTGATGAATCCGAGATTGTGGAACAACCTGCAGTGGCAGCATCTGGCCTTTCTGCTGCTGCTTCTGACTCTGAAATGAGTTCGGACGATGAACCATCATCTCCCCGTGATTGAGGATCGCCTTATCCCTCCTCTCGTCGGGTATCGACCCCTGCATCTTCTCGTCGACCACCACTGAGGCGTGGTCAAACTCTTCACGCAGGTGCTGTGGTCGAGGGTAGTGATCTGCAGTCCTTAGCCTAGACAATCCCGCTTTGAGGGAGATTTCCTTCCCCCAAATCGTGAGTCACCTCAAATTCCTGAGTTTTCAGGACATGCCGGGATCAAAGTCAGCACCGCGAACTTTCAGCCTGTTGACTTCAGCTTGTGGCCAGACTGTCCTGATTAGCTTGGATTCTACCCTGCTTCATGCTTCAAGCTGAAATACTGGACTGCTCACTTGAACTGACTTTTCATTGAGATGCATGCATGACAAAATATTACAATTCTTTCCTTCACAGATCATAGTAATTACTGCAGTTGTTTCTTTTTTAATTTGCCTGGCATGATATTGATCATAGCAATCATGCATGACTTTGAAAAGTGCATACATGTGAATTCCTCATTTTTACCACTATGTAAATAGCATTGTTACTACCTGAAGGCTGAAGAGAAAGTATCCTACAAGCCTTTTTATTCTAGTGTGAATACAGTAGTTCCTTCTTGCATTTTGCTGGCATGATAGTAGCAATTTTGCATGACTTTATCTACAGTAATTGCTGTAGGTGTTACAGTTTGTATCTTTCTTAGTACTATTGATATAGTATGTTCAAATAATTTTCAGTATTTAGTTTCAAAAATATTTTGTAAGAAAAACGATTCTGAGACATTTAAGACATAGTTTTACAATCTAAAAAACAAATCAGAAAATAAATCGTTGTTGAGTATACCATGAAGATGTACAAGAAATCATCATAAATTTTTTAAAGGCACTGATAAATTTTGTTTTATTCAAGTTTGATTTAAGAAATCAAGTCTCTAAAAATCATGTCATTGTGTTTGTTGTGTTCCTGATTGTCTGTGCTTTCAAAGAAATATGGGTTTTATGGGGTTGTTTTGCACTGAAATTGAGATATGATTTTTCTCCTGAACTCAGTGTTGTTTTACATAATTTTTACTGAAATCCCTGGCACTGGCAGTTGCATAATATAATGACGACGCTGGCATGGAAAGGGTTAAGGCCTTGGCACACAGTAAAACAGAAAGAGTTTTTGGATGATGAAATGCATGTTTCTTTTTGTGGGAGCAGATATTTCTCAGGACAAGATGTTCACTCCTTCATTTCATTCAAGCACTATATTTCAAATCAAGGCCCACCACTCTCAGAGCAACCAGACACGGTTCCCTGACCTTACAAATTAGGACAGTGCTACTCCCCTTTTATGATCTTGCAAAGAGGGGAGGGGCCGGTGTCAGACTAAAATCTAGATCAACAAGAGAAGGGTGACCAATGAAGGCTGGTGATGCAACATTGCAGGGGCAGGCTTTTGGATTAACTAAGTCCCTCTTCAGGCCAAGAGTCACTTTGCTAGATAACTGTCACTCTTGCTTTTAAGGACAACACTGAAAAAAGTAGGTGTTACAGAATCAATGCCCTCCAAAAACTGGGTCAGTAGGTTGGCCTGATTTTTGTTTTCTAATAGAAGAGGCCAAACTAAACACAATTCACAATTTCTCTTTCGCTGAAAACAACTTTTTATAAGTACATAGTGAATTTTGTGGGGCCGAGAAGATGGGCAGGACACAATTTATTGATTATTCTAAATATCTTCCCTTTTATACTCTCAGTAATGTTATGTTACACAATGTTATCTTATTTCTTCTGCACAATCAAACAAAATATTAGGGTCAGCAGAAAAAAATTGGGTCAGTTGGGTTACAGTGACCATAACCATTTCCCTAAAGTTAAAATTTCACATTGTTGTGTTTTCCTGCTTGCTGTAGCCAATTGCATTTGATAAAATCAGGAGATGTAGTTGATTTTAACTCAGACAGCTGATTAGTGAAAGATATGTTTTGCTCTCTACCCAGAGCCATACATCTGGGTCAAAATTGTGATTATAGTTCAGCCTGCTGCATGAGCACTCATGACCCCTGCAGCCCATACTTGCTCTATGCTGGACTCATTAGGCTAGCTGAACAGTTAACTCTCCATCTCCATAAAAATAGCAACAGAAATGTTGTAAGTTGGGTACACAAGATAGTCATTCAAGGGAGGGTGTTCAAAGAACAAACTAGGGAGGTCAGAGGCTAACCAGTCAGGACTTGGGTAAAGCTGTTCAAAAGGGTTCTTTCATGGGGAGTAGCATGCACCCGACATTCATGCCCATCACTTGGCTGTCCCTCTGGCACAAGCCTGACCACATTTATGTACTGTCTTTTAGGTTCAATAAGTGGGGCAATAATATATAGACAGGAAAAATCATCCCTTCACACACACACACACACACACACTCTCATGCATGCATGCACATATGCGAGCTCACATACATCTTTTTTCTCTCCTGACAGTCCACGTCAATCACAATTTCTCTCTTACCCATTTATGTTCTGTTTGAAGTCTTCTTTTCACATCTAATGCATTGAGCCTTACACTTCCTTAAATGTTTCCAAGTTTTGTTAAAATATCAGTGCCATCAGGAGAAATAATTATACAAGAGAGTAAAGTATAAAAAACGATAATTTTCACTATAGGAAAATGAACAGAGAACATACTGAACACAAAATAAACTTTTGGTGGACAAGCTGATTTGCATACAAGGGCAGTAACTCAAAATGTTCTGATTTTTTAAAAATGTATAGCAAAAATTTGCAGCAATAAAGAAATTACAAATGACAACTTGAAAGTTGACAGCAGTGACTTCTGACATATCAGACATACTTTGAGTGCCTATTTGAGCAGATAAAATCCATCTGAGACGTGCAGAAAATGTGTAAGTCAACCAAGGAGGTTATGTTGTTCCTTCAGTTAGATTGAGCGTTCATGACTCACCAGTCAAAAGAACTCAAAAAGTTTCAGACGGATTCTGATGAAATTTGGTGCAAGGTCAGGGATACACCCAAGGAATAATCCACTCAAATTTGGAGGTTATCTGTAATCTTGTTTTGGAATTACAACCATGAAGAGAAAAGTTATGGTCTCCACCACAGCCCTTGAAGTGCTGAGGCCAATGTGTATTTCTAGTCTCCCACTGGTATCCAGTGGTCTTCCCTTATCATCCCCACCATCTCCTGGTATTTCGAGCACAAAATGACTAAAGTCACTGACATCCACCATGCCACTGTCACAAAATTAACAAAATTGTCGAAAGGTGATTGATGCATCACACAACTAAAAATACCACATGAAAATCAGCCAAAGACTTCATGAAAACTGTTGCACCCGCCATTTGTAACAATGCATCAGCAATCACATTACCACAAATTAGATGATCCAAGCAGCAGCTATTTAGAATAGGTCTGCATTGAACACACAGACCCGCAGACTGTGGCTATAGCAGCTTGAGGATGGATGGATGGATGGATGGTGTTTAACGGCCTATCAGCCTTTGTAGGCTATACAAGGCCAGTAAGCACATAAATCACTAGAACAGTTTAAGAGTAAACGCAAATCAAGTCACGGTGTCCCAAGTTATTCGCCTCTTACGAATCGTGTAGGGAGACACGGTGGGTCAATTCTTACCCCGAACCCACAGGGGGAAGCTGCTTGAGGGGAAAGGGTTAAGGAAGGATTCTGGGGCCTAAACAATACCTGCATCAGTCCATATGCAAGAGAATTGGCTTCAAAGTTTTCATTCCTGGTCAATACAGGCAGCATTATATATTGTGAGCAAAGATGGCAACTGACAAGGCATGTTTCACAGCCACCCTTTGAGAGAAGTGAGAATGACGATCAATTTTTGTCATTCACTTACTCTAACCTGATTATTACAAGATTGAACTTCTTTTGCCGACAACACAGCTATTGACAGCAACAGGCAAGCCATAACATGCATTCCCCTCCAGTGTCCATAGGGACAGGCAAACTGCTTAGGCTGTGAAAATCATTGTTCAAATTAACTTTTGTTTTCCACTTAAATATATTCAAACAACTACCAAATGAGCAACATTTCAAGTTAGTCACTACATAAACATTTGTCATGTTTGTCAATAATCAATGATAGAATTCAATTCATTCCTAGTTACACAGTGCAGTGGTGCCTTACCAAAAGTGAAAATAAGTCACACATTTCATTGGAAGCTAACTTTACAGAGGTCATTTCCCATGGTCTTACCTTTGCCTCTCCAGTCTGGGCCAGCAGGACCAGCAGGGCCACCAGGGCCAGCAGGACCACCAGTGTAATACATCTCATCCATGTCGCGCTCTGCCCTGGGGCGCTGAGGCTCAGCAAACTTTGGCTTGAAGGCTGCCAGGAAAAAAAACCGGTATCAAAAACAACAATCTTGAGGAGCAGAACTTTACTTGCAAGCACTAAAATATGGGAATAGATTAACAGTACAAGGCAATGAGAATGTAATGTCTTCTATGCTTTCATGAATTTCTCTGAGGATGGACTTCACAACAGACACGTACCTACTTCACCTGTAACAATGTTTAAGCAACACATGAGAAACCTGGGGAGGGGAGGGGAGGGGAGGGGAGGGGAGGGGAGGGGAGGGGAGGGGAGGGGAGGGGAGGGGAGGAAAGAAGGAAGGAGGGCTGAAGGAGGAGGGAGGAGGAGAATTATTGTATAGTGCTGATCCAAACACCTAGACGCTTGCAGCACTTCATACACATCAATAGGATATACGTGGGTCATGCACAAAGTCTTGCAACAATGTTATTTAAACACTGGCAGAAACTAGATACATTATCTTAATTTCTTTCCTTTCCATAGCCTGTACTTCAGGTAGTAACTGGCTAACCAAATTAGTTCACTCTTGACTGCATATAAAAGACCCTCTAACCCCAAGACAGACAGACAGACACACACGCACGTGCACATACCCATCTCCCCACCCACCTCTCTCTCTTTCTCTCTCACACACACACACATGCTCAAGTCCTACATCTTACCACACCTCCTGCTTTAAACTCTGCATCTTATCTCAGGAACTCATTGTTTAACAAGATTTTCCTTTTGAGAATTTTCTCTCTAAAACTATTCAAGATTTGTAGAAGTAATTTGGAATCCGTTTCATTGCATGAATTAAGAACCCTTTATTTGTTTACTTAAATTCTACATTACATATAATAAATTATTTATTGTAATTTCCTTTGTTGTTGCTATTTCAGTTTATATCTCATCACTCATATGAAACTCAATCATCCTGACAAAGTGCTTGGATTTTATTTGTACATGTCTCCATCATGTGCACACTTTTTCAGTAACTACTTATACAATAAATCTTAGTCTTAAAAAGAGTCCCCTTCTTGACCAACCATCGTTCTTATAGTCACTCGAGAAGATCTACAGTTATTACAAAATTCTAATTTGCATACAGGCTCAACTTACACTTACAGAGTACCTCTTACAATACTATGGGGAAAGCATGGTCCCACAGACTACTGAAAATAATGACTTACAGGGGTCACAGTTCTCAAAGGCTAGGGCAGCATGGTATGGCCTGTGGAATTTGACATAACCAAAGCCCTTGCTTTCCCCACTGTTTCTGTCTCGAAGCACAGTCACACTCTCCAGGTCTCCATATTGCTGTAGACAACAAAATAAAAGTTCATAGTCATACAACATAATTCTTTCAATACCTTCTTAGAGCTAACTGTCAGATGGCACCTCTGGTGTGGTGTTCTATCTTGTGCAGGAAAGCAGCATGTGCTTAGTGAGTTTCTAGGCAAACATTTTTTTGTTTCAATGGGAACATTTATTAGCATGCTATATGGGGAGCAGCAGAAACAGCTAGCCAGCTAAATTGAAGGGCAAATCTTATTCAGACTAAAATTTAAACTAAAATCAAAATAAATCAAGATAGTTGTGCTGGACTGTAGACAAGTACCATATCCATGGAAGCTGGTACAAAAGCATGGCTGCAGCAGCAATTACCTCAAAATCCTTCCTGAGGTCAGCATCGGTGTAGGTTTTGGGCACAATGACGAACAGTCGAACCAACCTCTCATCTTCTCTAGGGTCACGAGTCGAGCCCTCCCTCTTGTTGTTGGCAATCACAATCTGCAAAAAATGTTCACACAGGTGAGAATGTGAAGGGAAGAATGTAGCAATTCCATGCAGAGGACAGAAGAACAAAGGCAGGAAGAGGAGAATGAGCAGGAGAGGAAGAAATGAGAGCAGCAGGAAATGCATGAGACATAATTAGAAGACTGTAGCAGCAGCTGCAGCAGGAGAGCAGAGGCTAATGGACAACACTGGCAGTGGGGATGGATGGATGGATGGACAGTGTTTTACAGCCTATCAGCCTTGTAGGCTATGTAAGGCCATTAAGCACGAAAATGACTAGAACAGTTTAGAGTAAACGTAATCCAGTCACGATGTCCCTAGGCATCCGCCTCTTACGAATCGCGTAGGGAGACGCGGTGGGTCAATTCTTACCCCGAGCCCACAGGGGGAACCAAGTGAGCAAGAAGGAAAATGCAACTACCTTCAGAGGTTTAGGGTGGTTGGGGATACTGCGACCATTGAGTTCTTCCATGGCCCGTGCAGCCTCGGATGCCTTGGAGAAGGTGATGTAAACGATGCCTGCCACAAAAACACAGGCTCAAATAGGCAGCCCACACTGTGCAAGGTCATGCACTAAGGCCCCACCCCTCACCCCCAAAAATATAACTGTAGGCAAGGTAACATGGCAAGAAAAAAGAAGAGTAGATAAGTAGGCCTTAACTTTTTTTAATAAGAAGCCAGATTGAGACTGCACACACGTGTGTGTACGTGTGTGTGCATGCATGCATGTGTGTGCATGCATGCATGTGCATGCATGCGTGTGTGCATATGAGTTCGTGCATGCATGCCTGCGTGCGTGCATACAAGTTTAAAGAAAAGTCATGCATACAGTAGATTCATTTGCACATTAATACATTTTTTTGCTAAAAACACTTTTTACTTAAATAATGGATTCCCCCAGTGCACACAGAAAAGATGAGACAGCACACAGTTCATTACCATTGCTTTCTTTTTTCCAGCATGATTGGGGGGAAAAAGGGTCGGCAGGAAAAAAAAGAGAATTGGTCAGATTTTTCTTCTTTTACTTTCTTCTTTCCACTAAAGTCTAATAAACTACATTGCACCATGTCTCTCAAATCTGATCTTCCAGCCCAAATCATGACAAATTAGCTTGAATCAAATCATCAGTAACTTTCTTGCTAGTTTCTCACCTGTTTCATTTTTTGTACACAAGACTGTAGCACTAGCATACACAATATTAGTATCCTATCCAGCAGAAATGGAGATGTGAATTGCACTTAGTACTGGGCAAGGCAAAAGAACTGCTAAGAAATTGTTTTCCGTCACCTGACTGACCCTAAATTTTGCTGATGACCTTACCTTTCTTATCACTGCTGGAAAACACACAAACACACACGCACTCTCACACACACACACTCACAAATAGTGCACTCCTAAAACATGTAAATCCTTTACTAGAATTATGATAAATTCCATTCAATTTTATGGGTGTACATAATTTTCCATGTCAATTCTTTTCCCCAAACCACACGGGGAAATCCGTTCTGAACCAGTCCTATAGCTGGAACCAATCTGGTTGGTTTCAAGTTCCAACAGTTTAAATCACTCACTCATGCCCTGAGGATGCGTGTAACAAATGTTGCTATTTGTTAATAATACAGCAGACAATAATGCAAGGCAGGGGCCATCCAATAGGAGAGATCATTATTTTTTGTGTTTTTGTATGTACACATCCCTCACTGAATGTAGGCGTGAATGCCATGCCTCAACTCCACCACAATACACAGGACCAATTCTTGCCTCAACTCCACCACAATACACAGGGCCTATTCTTGCCTCAACTCCACCACAGTACACAGGGCCTATTCTTGCCTCAACTTCACCACAATACACAGGACCAATTCTTGCCTCAACTCCACCACAATACACAGGGCCTATTCTTGCCTCAACTTCACCACTATATGCAGGGCCTATTCTTGCCTCAACTTCACCACAATACACAGGGCCTATTCTCGCCTCAACTCCACCACTATACGCAGGGCCTATTCTTGCCTCAACTTCACCACAATACACAGGGCCTATTCTTGCCTCAACTCCACCACAATACAGAGGGCCTATTCTTGCCTCAACTTCACTGCAATACATAGGGCCTATTCTTGCCTCAACTCCACCACAATACACAGGGCCTATTCTTGCCTCAACTCCACCACTATATGCAGGGCCTATTCTTGCCTCAACTTCACCACAATACACAGGGCCTATTCTTGCCTCAACTCCACCACAATACACAGGACCAATTCTTGCCTCAACTCCACCACAATACACAGGGCCTATTCCTGCCTCAACTTCACCACAATACACAGGACCAATTCTTGCCTCCACTCCACCACAATACACAGGACCAATTCTTGCCTCAACTCCACTGCAATACATAGGGCCTATTCTTGCCTCAACTCCACCACAATACACAGGGCCTATTCTTGCCTCAACTCCACCACAATACACAGGGCCTATTCTTGCCTCAACTCCACCACAATATACAGGGCCTATTCTTGCCTCAATACACAGGGCCAATTCATGCCTCAACTCCACCACAATACATGGGGCCAATTACTCAGTGAGTCATCTACAGCTTAATCAGAGCTTCTTCAACACAACTGAGATGCCACAAAAGTCATAGATGAAACAAGAAATTTTAGCTCAGATTAGCATATTCTTATTATCTTAACTTTTGAGTGGAATGAGGATATTGCTTTCATTCGGTAAGTGTGAATGCATAACATACATTTTATATCAAGGGATTGTGTACTATGACATATGTATTACTGAGAGGAACATAGACATGCAACATGAGAAACAGATTCAGTTATGTCTACTCACTGTTAAAGAACAGCCTAACCAATAGAAGAGAACCATACACACACTCTTGATCAGACAGGCACTTTCAAAACAAAAAGGCAGACAAGCCAGGTTTGTCAGATGAAGGGCATCAATTATTATTATTATTATGTCACAAAACAAGAGCTTTCAAAGCTTTAGCTGCAGTAATCAACTGAAATTTAAAAAAAATTAAATTAACATCAATATTGAAGACAGATGAATTCAGACTTTTACGGTTAGGATTTAATCAATCCTTAAGACTTCTGTGTGGAATCATGGCAAAAGCAATGAGAGGAGCTGCCAGATTCCAATTTAATGTCAATCAGCTAACAGAGCCCACACTACAGACATAAGGCAAGTTAAGCAGCCTCCGGAGGAAGCAAGTTTTGAGCCCAAGCACTGCCAATACAACCACCAGATTTGTTTTTCACAGCATATCATGTAGAATGAGACTCAGAAATAACTATGCCATGACATCCTCAACGTGTTGACTGCTGCAGGAACAAGCCTGTGTATTCTCTGTAGAAATATCCATGGTTGTGTTGTAGGCAGTGTGAAGAGATACATTTTCAGATAAATAGACACAATGTTAACTCCAGTAGATGTGATGATTGTGATGACGATGATGATGATGATGAATGAAGTTTTACAGCCTATTAGCCTTAGTAGGCTACATAAAGGCCACTAATCACAACAAGAGCAGGTAGAAGTAGGAAGGTGTGAATGCTAGTTTCTTCATCACGACTTTGACAAATGTGCAGTTCTCTAAAGATGAGATGTATATCTTGTAATTTAGGATTGTTACTGCTATTGAATAGTGTTGCCTCCCCCTTCCATATTGTTTTTCGTTATGT
The DNA here is from genome assembly GCA_034096865.1 of Theodoxus fluviatilis. Lineage (NCBI taxonomy): Eukaryota > Metazoa > Mollusca > Gastropoda > Cycloneritida > Neritidae > Theodoxus > Theodoxus fluviatilis. Next base: position 13,471 of record JAWQFJ010000494.1, read on the forward strand.
TAGTATCTGCAAATCTATTGCTCAGTTTAAATTCAGCACAGCCAAAAAATTCACTCTGTTGTTCTTTCTTAATAATAGGTCAATGGTTTCCAATTTCAAATGAGCTTTTTATCCTTTTTCTAACTTCACAAAGTACACTTAGGCTAACAACAAAAAAGCTGTGGATATGATAACCCAACAGACCCCCCACCCCATTTTTCCAACCCTAAACTTGGTGGGGAAAAAATTTATGGGAGAAAAAAACTGAAGAAAAAAACTGAAGAAAAAAACACCTGCAAGCTGTCCCATCTTTTCTGCACTATGAACATTCAGGGAATCCCCTATTTCTGTTCTCTTCGAAAGAGAAATCACATTTATGTTCAATCTGGCCTCTTTCAGTAACACTTTTTCTGAATTCAGGCCAACCTATCTACCTCTTTTGGTGAGTGGCCATGTTACTGTAACAACTGGTTTTTCTGTTTATGTTTTGTGTGTGCGTTTTTGAGGGGTGGGGGGGTGGGGTTCTTCTCTTCTTTTATTTTCATTTGTTTGGTTTGGTGTGTGTGTGTGTGTGTGTGTGTGTGTGTGTGTGTGTGTGTGTGTGTCCCCCATCACCTCATAGGAGTGGTTAGAGGCAAATTTCTTTTTCTTTTTCTTTCCCCCCCCAATGCAATGCATTTCAGGCTCTCTTGCATCACTCGTTTTATGAATATCATAACTGTCTTCAATAAATTGCTTAAGCATTCTGAAAATATGAAGTTGGTAAGGGTAATTAATCTATGTGACTGTCCCGGAGAAACCCTGTGATGTTCCAACAACAGCAACTGAGCACAGACTGGGCTAACCATCCTTGAGAAGTCTGCCATCCAGTTTTTTAAACCATGATTTCAGACAAAGCACTATGAAGCACCCTCAAATTGGTCTGGTAATCAACACCCTCTGCATTATCAAAGAGAAATGGCATTCATTATTGAAAACAATAATTTTACTTTTGTCTAGATATCAAATACAATAACAGAATTATAAGAGATGTCTCAACAATGCCAATGCTAGATGTTAAAATTGTACCAAGTAGCCACCGTTTTCTCAGGAGTTCCATTCTGTTCAAAGTACATATGGTATGGTCAAATCAAGCATCCACCCACTGACTCAGGAAAGTAAACTGACTCAGTTTCAGGTCATTTATCAAGATACACAATGGCTCATTGAAGCTCACAACACTTCTTCTGTTTGTTGTGCTCAAATGAAAATACCAACACAGTTGCTGCCAAAAATTGCCATAATTTAAACTTAATTACATTTCCCTCTGAACTACCCAGAAAAAAATACTCCTAACCTAACAAGTACAATAATTTACATTCACTTTATTTTTTATCTATTTCACTCATTTTTCAGTCAGCTGATGACCAAAAGGACACACAAACAGATGACAATCTCCACCCCCCCCAAAAAAGTGAGCGCTTGATGACCAAAATGACATTTGAACAGATGATAATCTCCCCCAAAATGTGAGTGCTTTCTTACTACATAGTTTCTCCAGTGTTCAGGTGGAATAATTCTGCACAATTCCACATGCTCCTTCCACCTGTGGGGAATACCTGAATAACTATAAGAGTTTTAAAATTTGTTATTGTTCTTGTGCAAGCACCTTGTTGCAAAATCACAAGATCTGAATATGAAAAAAGTTTTCCATTGCAATGCACAGATTTCCATTTGATCTGGTATACACTTTCTGCTCTTTAAGGACCTGCACATCATATTCAAGAAAGCATCACACCCCAGTCTGATGCATAATTACCTCTCTGGTCTCTGGAGTCTTGAGGCGGAACTTAAACATAAGAGGATGAATTAAAAAATAATGAAGTTAATATGTACAGTTCTGCTGGGCAATGCTTGTGAGTGTGTGACTATCATGACAAACTGCTATTGACCTATGACCTACTGAGCCTGAGCAATTCACACCTGGATAAACTTTTCTTCTGGTTGTCTAGTAGTTGAGGTGGAAGTATTACTGGCAGTAGTAGTGGTAGACACTATAAGCAGTGTTTTCTTGTCCCCAAAAGCCTTAATGTTCAGGGAGCAAGCACAGTGAGTGCTCATGTGAACTTGCCCTCTCGTATGTGATGCTGCAGAGAAGTGGAGCATTAACCTGTTTTCATGAGTGCTGAGGTCAATTAAATTCATGATGTAGTATGAGAGTGGAAAAGCAGCATCACAAATATGTTGTTTGTACTAGTTTGTGTTCCATAGAATTTCTTTATGTTCTCGCTATTTGTAAAGCAACAACATTTGCTACCAGAAATAATTCCCAAGTTACTGTTGAGTCATTTTGTTAATTGTGACTGTGCAAGAAAAACAGGGCTAAAGTACTATCTACAGTCCCAAAGGTTTTCAAGAAAATGCTCAGGGAAGTTATCAGCAACTTAAGTAACGTATTTATCTTATATTTATGTCTCTGTAAAATCACAGATTTACTCAGACAACATGCTGGGGTTTTATTCTGGAGTATGCATGAATAAATAATATTTAAACTGATATATCTCATGGTGAACAGCACAGACCGACACCAGTGCAGACATCATCATGAACGGCGAGAAGCTAGAAGTCACCAGCTTCAAGTACCTGGGGGCAACCCTGTCCAAGGACGGCACCAGTACCGCGGAGATCCGCATAAGAATAGCCATGGCGACCTCAGCGATGGCCCGACTGAGCAGGATGTGGAGAAGCAACTCCATCAGCTTCTCCACCAAGTACAGACTCTACAAGTCCCTGGTGGTTTCCATCCTACTCTACGGCTGTGAGACCTGGACGTTACTGGCGGACACAGACTGACAGAGCGAAGGATCCAGGCATTTGAGTCCAAGTGAATCCAAAAACTGCTCTGCATCTCCTACTTGGAGAACAAGACAAATGAGTTTGTGCGGGACATGACAACAGCACTTGTAGGCCCACAGGAACCCCTTCTGGCGACTGTCAAGCGATGCAAGCTGGCCAGGGGCGGGTTTCAAAATGCGAAGATCTCGGTAGATCTACGTAGATCTCGCCGAATGGGCAGTTTCATTCTTTGCTTGCTAGCGAGCCAATCGTAGACGAGCGTAGATTGAGCGAGGCAGCTTGAGAGGTGCCTAGCTTTTAAGATTCGAGACAAAAGTTCGGCGTGGATGCGTTGACCTGCATTCAATGTGTAAACTGTAGGAGGTTTCACGATCTATTAATGCATTCAACATACACTTTTGATAAATTAATGCTGTGCATGGCTTCTATTTTCTTTGGATGGGTTGTTAGTATCTCGAAATAGAGCGTTTTCTGAATGAACCGGCAACACGTCGGCCATTGAAATGTGGCTAGTTCACCTCTTGTCGTGACGTCTACGCATGCGCATTAGTTCGTCACGTTGGGTAGTTTCTTTTTTAGCTAGCTCTTACTGCGAACCAAGATCTTGCGACCAAGATCGACTACCTATTTTGAAACCCGCCCCTGGTTTGGCCACGTCACAAGGCACAACTCCCTGTGCAAGACTGTACTGCAAGGCACCTTAGAGCAGAGGGCGGTCGTCGCTGTGGTCGACAGAGAAAGAGCTGGACTGATAACGTCAAGGAAGGGACGGCCCTCCCCATGAAAGAGCTGCTCGAAACAGCCACCAACAGATCTGAATGGCGGAGAATCTCCGTGCTGTCGTCCCTCATGTCCCCCCGACGGCCAGAGCGGTCAAGGGAATGAGGATGAGGAGGAGAAGGATATCTCATTTTGTCATTTCTCATACTTCAGTCTTGTTATTTCATACAGTCACAAATAGGTTTAAAAACCATTCCAGCATTGCCATTGGTGTCACAAATTGGTGCACCATTTGGGAGTCCTATATAATTCATATATATGCTTCCATATCACTGAAAGAAAACCTGTTCACCAACATCATTATCAGTTCTCTTTCATCAATGGAGACAAAACAAAATTAAAATTACATTGTCCACTGTAAAAACTGAGAGGAAGATAAGTGAATCGTCAGTGTACAGTGTTGGAGAAGGATCTACACACACACACACACACTGTATGATGTATCAGTGTATGTATCGTTATTCATCATTCCTTTTATTTACATGAGAATGAATTATAAATGGAGTTCGACGCCCTATCACAGTATCAGCCTTAGTAGACTATTGTAAGGCTATTGTCTGTACTGTTCACGATTGTCGATGGTTAAGAGTACGAACAAGGCTCGATTTCCCTATTTATTCGCCTTTCACGAATCACGTAGGGAAACGTAGTGAGTCCTTTCTCCACCTCAACCCACACTACGGCCACAGGGACTACGTTCCGATGCAAGTTTTAGCACGTTGTATTTACTGCTGAAAAACACCCACGTTTCGCTTCACCTTTACAGGAGTTACGTTTTTAATTAAGAAATGTTTATGCGCAGCATTACATTGCAAACTTCCACCAGTTCAATTTCGAATGCTTTGTGCCGTCCTTGAACAACGGACGAACTGACAACATGATCGAGTTCTCGGCAAACCACTGCCACGTCTCGTTCCAATAGAAATATCGGTTAACAAGAAAGCGATAATGCTCGAACGAGATGTTGCACACCAGCAGGCAATACCTAATGTCTAAGCCCCTGTTTCAACGGTGTTAAATTCGCATTATGCTGAGATATTAGCAATAAACGCATGTATCGAAACTTGATTACCCTGTACTTCAGTTGTAAACGTAAAGTAGGTCGCATGGGTTCCTGCAGGGATTTCATGACCGTGTAAAACTCACCTCTGTCTTCATTTTTGCGTCGATCTTTCACGACCCAAACATCTTCTACAACGCCGTATTCAGAAAACGCATCTCTGAACGATTCTTCTGATATGCCTTTTCCGCATATTACAAACAGACGGTTGTTCACGCGCAGGTCGTCGCTTCCCCTGTGCGCCATTTTTCTGATTTGGTCAAGGCTTACCATTACGCAGACGAGAACAAATATGCATTTGTACAACAAACCTTATTGACGTTATTTTGTCGTATTTATTATTTTCATTTGTGAAAATTTTTAATACGTTAATTTATTATATTGTTTTGTCTATGACGGAAATACAAGGGAAGCGGCTGAAAGGATTATTCTATTTTTATACGGAATCTACTCTGGCAAAGATCCTAGCCTTTTGGCCATGCTCAGCTGAGAGCAGCAGATGGCGAGAGAGAGGGGGGAAGAGAAGAAAACCCCCCCACAGAAAATCAAACGTGAGTCCGTTAATACAATAAACACGTTCGACGTTTTATTGTCCTTTATATATATGTCAGTTTGTGTCAGATTCGATTACTTCTCCGGATTTCTCTGGATCATTTTTATTTTGCCTCATGCCTGTGACGTCTGTAAACATTGCCTATCTCATTAAGTTTGTGTCAAATTGTTATTTTGAGTGGGCGTGGGGGGAGCGCCGTTGTGTGTGCATTGAAATGAATTTTATTTCCTAGTGTAAATGTCCCTGCTCTCGGGGCATTAACTCAATCAAGCCCCAGGAGGTCGGGGTTAAAGGCCATAATGATAATCTAAAAGATTTACTTGGTATGTTTTATATTTTCAAAGACTTAGAGAATAACTTCTCTACAACTATAAAGCTTAATGTGTTTGTGTTTGTTCCTACACATGTATTTCCAACCACAAGCTGCTGGATTCAAACTTGACACAATCTTGGTGCCGTAGGAAGTTTTTTTAGCTATCCACCTTTGTGGTAGCAAAATCATGGACTTTTTTAATTAACAGTTTTTGTAAAGTATTAGGCAATTAGGCCATGCCAACCATTGCTTGAGAGGCCATTGGTACAAATGTGGGCATGTGTGGTGCATATAAGAATGCTACACAGAGAGAGAGAGAGAGAGAGAGGGAGAGAGAGAGAGAGAGAGAGAGAGAGAGAGAGAGAGAGAGAGAGAGAGTAAAGATAACCCTCTCTGCACTTAAAGCACATTCCCACTGATGTAGCTTAGGGGAGGGTGGAGGGTGTTTGTCGAAAGTATAGTGGTGTGGAGGTAGCCCATTCTGAACACAGAGATAATAATTGACTATTGACTAGTGGAGGTAGCCTACAACACCTAGAATGTTATCACTCACCTTTTTTTTTTTTGGGGGGGGGGGGGGGGGGTTTTGGGGTGGTGGGGTGGAGGAGGAGGAAATCTCAGCCAGTTCAGTGGGAAGGAGGGAGGAGGCCAGCAGGGAAGCAGACAAAGCCCACTATTGTCTGTTTTCATACTCCTCTCCCTCTCTTTTACCCTCCAGATAGTCTTTTGCCACACTCATGTGTATTGAGTGTGGCGTGTGTAGTGGGCAAAGCAAACAAATAAATGCACACAATCACACAGGAGGAGAAACAATGTATAAATTTTAATTTTGATGTAAATCTTCAGCCAGTGCAAAAAAAACAAGATAGAAAATTACACGATGCAGCCTCAATGCCTCATCAGTAGCTCTGGTAAAAGATTTATATACTCAAGGCCCACTGGGGCTGTGTCATTGGAGTAAAGCTCAACTCACAGCAGTCAGTAGTTCCTGCAGATCAGTGGATTATTCAGCACCTCTAGCCCTATGTTGTATTTGAAATGATACTCAACAATCATAGAAACCACACTCTTTTCAAACTTCACCACAAATCAGAAGAAAAAAAATCAAACTTGTTTCTAATTATAAAAATGTATTCATGGTCACAAATTTATAAGAGCTATTTGCCTCAGGTTTTAAAGTCTTGTGGTTTCTTGTGCCCATTGAGCAAAAGAAATAGAGTCCACAGATCATAGCAAAACCACCCTTCCTTCTCCTCTTTTTGACAGTGTAGGGCAATCCAACAAGCTGCATGTGATACCATTCATCAAACAAAGTGTATGATTTCCATTTATTTCCTCTGATTTGTGCATACTTATCATTGTTATGGCAGAAAGTGTTGTTTTCTTGACATAATGCACAGAATCTGATACAGAAAATTGAAGAGAAATAGGCACCAACTCATTTTACTGACATTTTCAGGAGAAATGAATGGAACAGAAAAAAGCAAGACATGCTAATCTAGAGTGGAGTGTGTTTCATCAGTCCTGTTTTGTCTTGTTGACTTTAACTATTTGCAGGCAATGTACAAGTAAGTTATGGCCTGTGTGAGAGTGAGTGGGAAGTTATCAAACTTATTTTCTTGTCTTTTAGGCCTAAAACAAGGCAAAAATTCCTACACAATAGTCAATAGTATTTTCTTTTTTCATTAATGAACTGGGTAGAGATCATCCATCAGAATATGCATGGAGTACAAATGCATCCTGGGTAATACTAGTTGTTCATATTGCTGTTGTGAGATGATCCATGCTCATTTCAAACTAAATTAAGAGCCTGCAAAATCAGTTAAACACTCTAGAATCAATAAGAATCTGAAACTTGAATCTTATTGTAAATCTAGAAGAAAAAGAACACAACTACCAAAGGATGGACAAATTTGTAATGAGTACAATTATATCCTCATAAAATGAAGTGATTGATTGATTGATTGATTGATTGATTGCTTGCTTGATTGATTGATTGATTTATTGATTGATTGATTGATTGATTGATTGATTGATTGATTGATTGATTGATTGATTGATTGATTGATTGATTGATTGATTGATTGATTGATTGATTGGCTGGCTGGCTGGCTGGCTGGCTGGCTGGTTGATTGGTTGATTGAATAATTGATTCATTGGGTCAGTTTGGTTTGGTTTGGTTGGTTTGTTGGTTGGTTGGTTGATTGGTTTGGTTGGTGTATTGACGCATTTGTTCATTCATTTATTTTTTAATCATTTATTCATATCACACAATAAGATTCACTCAGCATTGTGCCATTCTTGATGTTTCAGATGGCAAGCTTAGATCAATTGAGGCAAGTCAAACTTAAGAAGGTGACTAAACCTATCAAAGATTTTTCCAGCCCTCAAACTGCTGGCTTTCTCACAGAGGCTGAAATCGCCAACTATGAGGAATCTGTTCTTGAAGTGAACACAGAGGTGAGAAACAGACAGACAGACAGACAGACAGATAGACAGACAGACAGACAGACGCATGCATGCACGCATGCATGCAGTTTCGCACACACACACACACACACACTGTATACATATACATTGTATACACGCATGTACACACACACACACACACACATATATACTAGATGGTTTACCCGTTTCCACCGTTTCCCATCTCCACCTGTTCCCGTCTCCACCTGTTCCCTTCTGGCCCCCCCCCCCCCCCCCCCCCCCCCCCGTCTCACCCCCCCCCTTCCCTCACCCCCCCCCCCCCCGGCCTCACCACCACCCCCCCGGCCTCACCCCCCCCCCCCCCCCGGCCTCACTCACCCCCCCCCCCCCCCTGGCCTCACCTCCCCCCCCAGCCTCACCCCCCTCGGCTTCAAACCCCCCCCGGCCTCACCCCACTTCCCAGCCTCACCCCCCTTCCCGGCCTCACCCCTCCCCCGCCCCGGGCTCACACACACACCTCCCCGGTCTCACCCCCCCCCCCCCCTGGCCTCACCCCACCCCCCGACCTCACCCCACAGTCTCACCGCACCCCCACCCCCGGGTCTCACCGCACCCCCACCCCCCCCTGGCATCAACCCCCTCCCCCCTCCTAAATAACCGTACCGTACACACTTTCCCACCCCCCACCATTCACCAAACGCATGACTCGTAAAACCTCGTGCAGCACGAAGCACACGTTGGAGCCGAGTTTACTCCCTTTACCCTCTCACGAAGCACACGTTGGAGCCGAGTTGCCTCCTCTTGCCATCAACAGTCCCATGACTAAAAAGTTCCAGAGGGAATATCTCCGGAACAGTTAGAGGTACGCCTTCCAAAACGCGACGACTACCCCCATCCAGTCACAGGGGAGCAACATGTCAAATTTCGCGGAGATCCGTGCATGGGCGGCTGAACGCATAGAGCAGACGGACAGACAGAGATCCTCACAGACATACAGAAACCGTTTGGGTTATATATATATCATGCGTGACGTAGACACTTCGGATTGGATATGTGATGATTTGTCAAACCCTTCAGTCCTGAGGAAGGCGTTTAGCCGAAAATTTGACGTTAAGTAAGGCTTGTTTGTTTGCTCGCTTGTTTTTTCCTAATATATATATATATATATATATATATATATATATATATATATATATATATATATAGTAGTATCAAAGGAACGAGCAAACAAACAAGCCCCACTCAGCTTCAAATTTTCGGCTTTATTAGCCTTCCTCAGGAGTATACTTAATAAATCTCGATGCCTGGACAGGAGAAACAGATCTCTGTCCAGGGAAGTGGACGTTGCACTGGATCCTGGGAGGGATACATTGGAGGTCATGTCGGTGTTAATAAGCTGAACAGCACAACGTCCACAGAGGAGAAGAGTAGAGAGGGCTTGGATCAGAATGATACGAGTTTGTTCGACAAATAGTATAGTAGTATCAAAGGAACGAGCAAACAAACAAGCCCCACTCAGCTTCAAATTTTCGGCTTTATTAGCCTTCCTCAGGAGTATATATATATATATATATACACACACACATACACACACACAGATAGACAGAAAAGGCAGACTAATGGACAGAGAAAATGAGAGAAGTATTTTGAAGGAGGAAAGAGAGACATACATTGGGGTAGGAGATGTAAAATCACTGCAACAGAGAGAAAAAAAGACAAAGAAGCAGAGACAGGACAGATAGGAAAAGACGCATATTTAGACAAAAGGCAGAGAGGATGGAAAGAGAACAACCTGCAGATGTAGAGTTACTGACATGCAAACAGATGTACAGATATGCCTCCAATTTCAAGTAATGATGCAGACACACAGAAATGAGAGGAGGAGGAAAAGTAAGAAGTTACTGTAAAGCGATCCTTTGGACAAGAAGTACATTACTTTTTTACTGACGATGATGAATTTAATCTGATACAACATTCCACATTCACCACAGGTGTGGCTGGAAGCCCTGTCAGAGCTCACTTTCCCATCAGAGTTCTGTCCCTTGCACCTGGAGGAGGCCCAGCTGTTTGTGTCGGTGTATGAAAGGTTGTACCAAGACTTGGATCCCAATGGGATAGCTGAGAAGGACTGGAAGGTATATCTTCACCGAATGTTTGTATGCCTTGTCCAGAATGTCTTGCAGTCATTGCCTTTCTACCAGTGCTTTACTTTTCACATAGAATTTTCTGTATTCTCAATTCTTGGTTTTATGTAACTTTCCTTCTTATTCATGTCTGTTTCGTGTTCTAATTGTCTTTCCTCTGTCCTTTCTGTCTCTTCAGCTACACTCTTTGCTCTAGTTTCTGCTGTAGACAGACAAATCAACACAGAGACAGGAATGTGGAAAACAAATCAGTGCAGCATGGAATGCTATCTATCAGTTTTATCTTACTTTTGGTACTCTCCTCTTGTGCATGAGTGCATAGTCAGCCCCTCTGCATCTACTTGCTTGTCGAAACCCTGCCTTTTAAGTATCAGAGATGGGCGAGCATGCTTTGAGGTTTGAAGTTGTGCAAGGTGCAGTGCCATGGGTCTATTCCTGGGATGGGAAAAATTAGGGTTTATTTCAGTAATTTAATGATGCCGTACTTGCTGCAACCCTGTGTCATTAATATGTATGTGCATGTAAATCTGCCTGTGCATGAATGAGTACACTTGATGAACATCTTTGATGCACTTACCTCTCTGTGTGACTGCGTTAGCATTGGTTCAACATCGACAGCATGCCAAAGCAAAACAAAATTATTCACAGGAACTTCCTTTCCTTTCCATCTTGTCTAAAATATACTTAGTCACTTTCTTAACTCTTAACGTCCTATACGGAATTTCACAACTACAAGCCCTAGTCCTATAAGGTTTTCAAGAAAATGACATATAACACGGTTGGTTTGTTAAAAAAATTCCTACTGTAGTCAAAAGTAAATGTTGGTCATTCTAAGATCAAGTACAAAGTGTTTTTGATATTTTTCTTTGTTTAATTTGCATGTAATTCGCATGATTAGGATTTAGACTAATGAGTGGTTAGGAGCAGTACAGGATGTTAAGAGTTAATATGTATTGTACAAGGATGGAATGCTAAAATGACCCTTTTTGCCTAGCGTACAATCTTTATCAAAATTCCAACACTGCACTGGGATGGACCAAAAGATCTGCAACATCAGGTGGTTAGACAGGGTTTCAAATCTACAAGACCTTGAGCTTTTCGGTCTGCCAAGCATCGAACGCCTGCTGATCCAGTCCCACCTATGCTGGGCAGGCCGCCTTGCCTGCATGGATGATGGCAGAATCCCGAAGAGATTGCTGTATGGCCAGCTGAAATAAGGTCATCAGACAACTGGACGGCCCTGCAGATGCTTCAGAGACTGCCTGAAGGTGCATCTCAAAGCTTGTGGCATGGACACTGAAAGCTGGGAGGCTCAGGCACAAAAGAGATCTCTGTGGAAACATCTCTGCCACAAGGGTGTAAGACCTTAACAGCAACCGCTATTTAAGAGAAAAGAGAGGAGGTTTTCCAGTGCAGCATATGTGAAAAATGCTGTGACTCCTGAATTGGCCTCCATTCCCACATGAGGTCAGATATCCGATGACCTGCCTGCCTACTCATCCCTCGGACTCAATGGGAGAATCCACAGAGAGAGAACAGAGTGTAACATAGTACTTTCAAAGTGGGACCTAGTACTTGTGCATTCAAAGTGGGTCATAGTATGCAAGCATCTTAGTGTCATTTGATCAGAAAGTGTTTGATATACCACTTATTTTGCAGTAGTCAATATTTCCAGGTATGCTGTTGTATTTGTGTATCACTGAAAAAGTTAAAGCTCTTCCCACCACCCCCAAACTCCCAACTCCACCCTCCGCACCCCCACCCCAACCTCCCTTTCCAACTCTCACCCTCTGTTTCTCTTGCCAGCTTACTCAATCACAGGCTCACTGCACAAATGCACAAGCATGCACACACACACACACAGACACACATGCACATGCGTACACAAAGATGAAGTATTTCAGACTTGCCATACATTTCAGGGAGAACTGACCGAGGAGGAGAGAAAGCTAGTGGAATGCATGACTACAAGGCTTCAGGAAGTCATGGACAAGGTGACTGGTGGAAAGGGTTTTGCCTTTGTCAAGACATCTTGCCGAAGTCCTAAAGATGCTCCCATGGCACAGCAACGATTTGGCAGCCTGTACCAGAGTTACCTGCTGGCAGAACCTGCAGAGAAGAGACAGGAGGAGAACACACAGATCACCTGTCTTCTGAAAGCTGCTTTCTCTGCTATGAAGGTATGCTACAAGGGCTCAGAATAGGATGCTGTACTGATGCTGTTGCAACTTTGGCTCTGGTTGAATAGTGTATTCCAAATGGTAATGATGACAACAATGACAATAACATATGCATTACTAACCTCTTGGATCACTGTACTTGTTTTTAAGATGATATGAAATGTTCACATATGATTCATTAATAAAATCACGACTGTATAAAAAAAGAGAAGAGGAGAAGATATGAAAAAAATGAATATGCAGAATGTAAAAGACTATTTGGAAATTGCAATTCAGCAGTGTATATTTTGATAATATTGTGTTGATGTGCTGAAATCAAAATTTGAAAGCAATAGGTCAGTTTTTTTCTCTTGTGCATGGTTAGGTTTTAGAAACTGTTAGTCTTGCATGATTGGGTACAGATTGAGTTCAGCAACACTTGTTGAAAGATTAATCGATTCTGCTTGCAGACGCAGAAAGCAGATGAGGTGCTGGACATGATGCTGCGGAGTGAGCGCATCTACCAGGACATGCTTTTGGCTCTGAAACATGAAGACCGACTCCAGGAGAACTTTGTTGTGAGGGAGTTTGTCCTCATTGATGTGGACATGGAATTCCGAGGCTTTGTTCATGATGGCAGGCTTCGTGCACTCTCTCAGTACAACTATTCCATTTTCTCCAAGAATCTGGTGCAGAAGAAACAAGAAATCCAAGATCTGATATGCAAGTTTTTTACGGAACAAGTTCTCCCAAAGCTTCCATTCAATTTCACAATGAACTTCATCATTGACTTCGCCATTTGCAATGAAGGTAAAAATTGTGAGTTAATGGCCTTCTTGGGAAATGGTTGGCAATCTTCAGGGAAATTCTTTTCTCTGCTATCTGTTTTCTTGGATACTGTTCTATTATTCTGTGTTTGTCCAAGATTATTCACTATTTACGATTTGTTATGATCATAGATTCTAACTAAGAGTGTGGACTTTTATTGGCGCTGCTACTTGGGGTTCTCTGTGTACAACATGGCCATGTTCGAAATATTATACATTACGATACAATACAGTACAATTAATTTTTATTGCTGTCATTGCAGATTTCATTTGAAGATGATAGTATAATATTGACACTGCTTTTGTACCAAAAATGTTGCCCTACAGTCCATAAGAGTATATTCCTCTGATTGTTTATCTGCACATGTGTGCAGCTCACATGTACGAGGGTCACACAGAAAGTTTTGTGACAACAAACAGTCAGAAGGACTACAGGCTTTGAAGCTTAGAGCTTTCACAATTATTCTCCAGTACACTCTATGCAACTACTCATTCTCCTGAACTAATTCTGGAAATAATGGCACTATGTTTTCTTGGCAGTGGTTTCTATTTCCTCCATGTAGGCAGTTACAGCAGCATGAGTCTCTAATGTCTTTCCCCATAGACACTCTTTCACTTTGGGGAATAGGAAGATTTCACAAGGGCTAAGTCAGGACTGCACGGTGGATGAGCCTACAGCCAAACTTCCATCGTTTCTAGAAATTCAATTGTTTGCAGTCAGATATGGGCTGGTGCATTTTCATGGTGTAGCAGAATTCCTCGGAGACCAGTTCTAGGATGCCTGTCTTAAATTTTTGGGAAGACCATTGGCAAACAGTTGTATACCACTCAGCACTAAATTTGCAAGTGTTCTCAAGCGGCATGGTGGCAACCAGTACTGAAGAAGGATGTGATCATTTGCTTCCTGACACTCTGCAGGCACTCGACTTTCATAGAAGGTTCGTCTCCAGGAAACACCCAAACCTGAGATTGGCGCTCAGAGTCTGGATTAAACTGGTAGATTCAACATTTGTCACCTGTTACCTCATCCCACAGTTTGCAAGATTATCCTTCATCAATTTTATTCAGCATGGCGTACCATTCCACTCTTGCTAGTATTTTATTCCTGGGACTGCTGATTGGGTACCCACGGGCTTGGGACCTCCCTCACTCAAGGTTCATTATGAAGAAGTTTTTTTTTTACACCACCTGATTCAATATTCAGTTCTGTCTAAATTGTTTAGTACCTTGTTCTTGGTTCCATTTGAATTAAATCCTCCACAGTTTAAACATTCTCAGTAGTAACTGCAGTGGCAAGGCACCCAGAGCGGGGGTCATCTTGAAGAGATTTGCAGCCCCATAAAAAATCAGCAAACTACCGAAAGACAGTCTCTCCCGAATGAGCAGAGTCTCTGAATGCCCCATCCAAGCACTCCAAATGTCTCATCAAAGCACTCAGAATGTCCCATCCAAGCACTCAAAACTCTGTGCTTTTGTTAAGCTAGCTTTGAAGTCTTTAAAAAAATTGCACAAAAGTTGTTGTGATTTAATGTTCATGGCTTTCCAGAAATAAGGAGGTTGAAGTGTCTTTCAAACACAGTTAAGAATGAACTGATTGGATTTGCCAATTACTCCTGGAGGTACAGACTATTGAAAGGAGAGGGAGTAAGATGACTTCACTGTAGTTTCAACCAATCAGTGTTCACATTGCATCATCACAGAACTTTCTGCATGACCCTCATATTATATATACCGTAAAATCCTCAGCAAATGAGTGATAAAGTAAACATTAATTTGTAATGGTCAGAATAATTTTTCATTGGTCATTTGAACATGAAGTAGATATTTGATATGAATTTTTTAGTGACAGATCAATTGTGTTGTACATTTTTTCATAATAATCATCAGTCTTGTTCAAACATCAAAAACAATTTTCAGCTGATTTACCTTTTGCCTTGATGCATTCAAACATGTGTAGTCATAAAATTCTGTAAGTTCATGACTGAATATATATACTCCTCCTCCTCCTCTTCTCCTTTACTCCCCCCCCCCCCCCCCCCCCCCCCCCAACGTGTAGTCATGACATTCTGTATGTTCATGACTGAATATATACTCCTCCTCCTCCCCCCCTCCCCCCCCCCCCCCCCTCCTCCTCCTCCCCACCCACCCCTCCTCCTCCTCCTACTTTTTCTGTTTACTTGTTGTCAATGTTGTTGTCATTATTGTTGCCATCATTATGTCACCATGACCATCTTGTCTCATCTCCACCAGTTTCACCACTGTTACCATTAACGCCACCACCACCACCCCCACCACCATTGTAATTGTCATTGTTGTCATCATCCATTCACATCATAGTCATTGTCCAGTGCAGTTTATAACCAAACAATATTATGTGGTCTAATCTTTCACCAGCTTCCGAGCAGAGGATATGGGTGATTGAGATCAATCCCTTTCTGGAGACCACAGACGGAGCTCTGTTCAGCTGGCAGCACGAGAAAGAGATTCTGGAGAGCAGCCCAGAGCTGCAATTCCGTGTGACAGAGAAACCCCGACCAGGAGCTACTGCCATGCTCCCCCAGAGCATGAAAACCCTGCTTCGTCAGTCTGCTGTACCCTCTGCTCCCTAATGCTGCCTATTGTAGCATCAGGTTGGAATTGAATAAGGCCTTAGCTTATTTGCTTAAGAATGCCTATATAGTCAAAAGTATTTTTAGCCTTTCAGTTTCAGGAATGAAGCGACTGCATAATGTTTTTACCTATTTTGTACTGCCTTAGTGCATTGTACAAAACACGTGGTACAAAAATTAATGGATTTGTTCAAGTTGGTGAAATCTGAAGTAAACATGAACTCTAAGAGCTGCAAATCTTGTCAGCCAGACAAGCCAGGGTAAGCATGAATGCAGTTCAGTTGCTCGAAAGTACCTTTAAATGCCCATAGATGTTAGCATTTTGAAGAAGAGGTGAATGATTAGCATATGTTGTGTAATTTTGCTTTAGCCTGCTATTAACATCAGATATCTGCTTACCTGATGACTGCTGCTAAACTCCAACCTTTTTCATCTGGAGTCCTCATGTTGGGTTTCTAAAACCTATTCCCAAAGCTCAGTATGAACTTACCCTTGTGCTGGTTGGATAGCCATCTCATAAAACTGTACTCTTGTTACTTTTGTGCATGAAATGCACTGAGCACCAGATTGACTGGAAGTGCTACATTTATGAAGCTGGACTTGTTGTCTGCCACCCTTTTTCTTTCTTCCTCTATGCAACACACTTAATGTCCAGGGCTTCTTTTCTGAAGACCACCTGCTCCTTTGGGACTTCAGGGGAGTTTCTTGTTACTTCAGATCAGATGCCTTAAAATTGTTCTTCCATAATTGTGTTATGTTTCATCACGTGAGTTGTGTTGTTACCATGAGAAATTTAGCAGCAGTGCAAGTGCCACCCCTACTTGGTTTGATCATGTCCATCTGATTTTCATCTCGTGAGATAGTCACTTACCTTTCAGTACCTGTGCCTGACTTACATGCCAGCAATGCAGATTGCAATTTTGAAAGCTTGTCTTCATTGAATTCTTTAACGTGACTGTGATATCTCCAATTCATGATTTTTCATGTAAAGTATCTCTAGATGCATTCTGAAGCTTGCCTGTGATATAGAGATATCATAGAAAGTATTACTTGTTGATACCTCTTGATTGTCCAGACCACTCTCACCCACTTTGTTTTATTCTTTGTGTGCATCTCACTGCACCTTAAGTGTAAGCATAGCACCAAGTTAGTGGAGATGTGAAGCTAAGATTGAGGTAAAGGGCATTCAGAACTTTTTCGCCTTATGGGAATACAGCTGCTCTCTAATGATGGGGACTTAGAAATGTCACACATGGTAAAAATATATATTTCCCAAGGGAAATAATCTTTTCCAAGCTTCCCATCCCATTTCTTACCTCCCCTTCCCCTCAGAGGGTTCTGCTCTAGTGACCTATGATAAATATTTGTGACTCTTTTTTTTGTGGCACTAAAGAAAAGCGCCGACTGGGGGGTTCTATGTAAGGAGAGTGTCTGGAATGTTAAGAGAATTGATGCACTCCTTCCAGGCTTCAGGAATAATATGTAATAGCCAGGGTTCGTACAGGTCATGGAAAACCTGGAAAGTCATGGAATTTGATTTTTCATTTTCCAGGCCTGGAAAGTCATGGAATTTCAACTTAGGTCATGGAAAGTCATGGAATTTAAGAAAGAAAAAAATACGTTTCTAGGCTGTGCTTCGCGCGATACTCTCAATCTAATTTTAAACGCTGAGCACGTCAGGAAAACGTGCCCTTGCATCCCATTGGTTAATTCTGAAGGCTCGTGTGCCTTCTGCTTCCTGATTGGTTCTTTGGCTAGGTGACCTCGTTTCATTTCCACGCCGGTCCGGTCAGTTGGTTCAAGCGAGGACAGAGTGAAAAGAGCTTGTATTGTTTGTGGTGCAGTGT
>JAWQFJ010000494.1:31070-41306 GCA_034096865.1 Theodoxus fluviatilis
CGCCCGGATTGTGCGCTTGAAAGGAGAAAATAGGCGGAAATTTTCCACCTGTTTGTGCTCGATTACCACATTCAGCGTGCGTTAATCGTTGAAGCACCAGACAATTTGGGACAAAAGTATCATCATTTTAAGGAGTACTTGTTTGAAAATTTTCTGCATTTGTCAGTTTTTGAATCAATCTGCTGTAAAAATAATAACAAATTAGAATTTTTTTTACAACGGGTGTATTGTGCGTGAGTTTGGTCGTGCGCCATACACTTTTCTCTTTAAAATTGTCATGTATCACAGTACGCTAGGTCATGGAAAATGTTGTTGAAGGTCATGGAAAGTCATGGAAAAGTCATGGAATTTTGTATCTAAAAACCTGTACGAACCCTGAATAGCGTTGCATAGTGCAGAAAGTGACCATCCCCTTTAAATTCATTCCATAAATTTTGAAATTTACCATTCGACTGTACTGTGTCTCTAATAACCTCATGCCAGCTTTATACCAGGATTTTATCACACATGTCTGCAATTTACATTTAGGATTATTCCAGATAGGTTGTTGCAAAGTAGTTTCTGCTTCATATCCCTGTTTCCTACATATCATGAACTTATTCCATACTGTCAGTACCTGCATCCAGATTGGGTTCTTAATTTTCTTTACATCTGCATTCTTTAGACAGCCTCCTGTGTCTACCAATATGTCTAGATCTATCACATTTTAGCATTAAATAACAAGGCAGGGCACTGTTAAAAAATGTGTTCATCCATGACGTTTTCAGTGCTTTGTCAAACTGAAATATATTATTTTTAAACCACTTTTTGCATAGTATTGTGTGAGTTCATCATTTTATTTTTTTTTCCTGCCCAGATAAACTGGTATAACATGCTTTGAATTTCCTCCATTACATCATCAGAAGGTCTAGGTATGTTCAATAAGTAGTAAGTAGGCTTTGTGATTGTAATTTTTCATGAAGAGTTAAAGTTCTACGTCCCCATACTTTCAAAACGCCTCTGATTTTCTTAATGCTTCACCAAAGTTTGATTCCTCCATATTTTTCGGATCCTGTGTGAAAGTAGTGCCTAAAACTTTGAAAGGTTCTGTTAGCCATTAAATTTTTATATCTCTGCACAACCTGTCTGTGGATCCTATCTTATTTCCAATCCACTCAGCTTCGGAGGTTTTTGTGTTCATGTTTTGTCCTGATATTGTGTAGAATACTCCCAGAGCGTGGATTGCAGCTCTGAGTTTCTTCTCATCCGTCAAGCATCAATTCAGCATAATCTGCAAATTGGCAAATGATGTTCTTCTTGCCTTTAAGCCTGATTCCCATTAGGTTTTTGTTCTGACGAATGAGCATATTCAATATTTGAGCGCAGAGACGATACATGTTGCAGGAGACTGGATAACCTTGGCATGCACTACGCAATGCTAGAAAAAAAATCACACCTTGAAGCCATTTTGTAGTATGCAGGAATTCGCTTCATTATATAAGACTCTAAACCATCTAACAATCCAATCTACAAATCCAAAGTACCTTAAACACTCTTATGCAAAATTTCAAGAAACACCCCATTTGCCGAGAGAGTAATTCTAAATCTACCGACGGAGACGGAGGACCCAGTTACATCATGGATGCATTGTCGAGTACACGACAGGGACGCGCTTACGAGATGTGTGTCAGGGGGAAAAGTAGGAAATGTGACTGTTGCACTATTTTGCATAAGCTTATGAATTTAAAAAATCGAGTCGATAAGAAAAAAACACATCAGAACTTGGCGATCTATTTTACTTTTAAAAACTAAATTTTAAACAGTTATCATCTCTCCTTCATTTTGAGTAATTTGACTCTAGAAGTTATTTGTTTTGTGTCTGGGACTTGGGGTCCGAAACTTTTTCAGTCTGTCCCACCTAGGGTGTTCAGCTCTGTATTAGGAACTGTTTTTCTCAACAAGTCTTTTAACATTTATGGTCCCGTTTCCTTAATTTGAGTAATTTGCCTAAGAAAGTTTGTTATCTTCATGCTGTCAATACTACAGTTGTGTATCAGGAAATTGTTTAAGATATTGTTCAGAGGTTATCTATGAAAAACACACAAAAGTAGGCCTACTGACGCCAAACATTCCGAAAAACAGGAAAATCTCAAACTGCTTGATTTCATAATATGTTGCCTACCTTGGCCGATTACTCGAAATCACCTTTTTAGGATGTTTGGCCTTCCTTTCTACTAGGACACCCTGTGGGTTCGGAGTAAGAATTGACCCACCGCGTCTCCCTTCGCGATTCGTAAGAAGCGAATAACTAGAGACACCGTGACTTGACTTGCGTTTACTCTAAACCGATCTAGTGATTTTCGTGCTTAATTTGGCCTTACATACTACAAAGGCTGATAGGCCGTAAAACAATCCATCCGTTCTACTTGGATACTTACAGCTGTTGGCAGAAGTATTTTCTCCAACAATCACTTGGACTCGATACGAGGTTTCTGTTCTACATGTACATGCATTCACCAGATTTGGCAAATTACTTATCTGACCATCAGTTTGATGGGTTTCTGTTTGCTTGCGTCGTGATTCTGCGACATTACTTTGGACGTTCCATTCAGGTAGATTGATTGAGGTGAAAGTCAGAGCGTAACAGAGGTAAAAGGAACTTCACCTTTTTTGTGGTCAATGGGTTTTTGTTCCACTGGGAAAGACAAACTAAATTGGACTATCTCTTAATGAATTAATCATGATAGCTCTAAAGATGACAACTTAAGAGTAGAAGTATTGCAAAACCTTTTCATCAGGTAGGTTGTGGAATCTGGGTGAGGAGAAATGCGATGCATGGTATGGAGATGGCATGTAGGCAGTGAATGTACTGCAGTGGTAGCTCACTTTGGGAAAGCTGCGGTTGAGCTCTCCTGTGTTCGTGTCATGTGTAAGGTCTCACCTTAGCCATCTGCCTTTCTACAAAAGTCTCAGGCGGGCGCACTATTTGCAAGAAACTTTCCACCCACTGGTACAGCGTATGAATGAAGACCCGCAAGTCAAAGGAATTTGCGTGATATCTTGCGACAAATGTAGGCATATGACAACAGTTGATATCTACTGAACTAAAAACTGCTGCAACGACATTTACACGTACGTTCTTTATATCCAGAAACTGTTTAGGAATGAAAGGAACAGACTGGTACAACGATGATCACAGATAGTTTGTGACCTCCTAACAAAATCAGTGGAGACTCACTGCAGGTGAGGAACACTGAAGGCGATGGAAATGAATGTGATCCATTTTATGGCATCGATACCCAGGCGCATCCCATGTATATTACACTTGCATGATGAGAATGAGGTAGATTGGGTGAGCCTGAGATCAACTGCAAAATAGAAACGCAATGCACTTGATGTATTACACCTAAAAAGCTTCAAACTCATTACTCAGGCTTTCAACATTTTGTTTAACATACACATCCAAATAAAGACGATTGGCCAGCGTCGAAGCTGGAAACATTTCCATCCATTTTCTTCCACCAACAGTTTGTGACAAGTTGAGCACGTTCGGAGGAATATTTCCTGAAATTAGCAAAATGAAACAATGGGAATCTGAAATCCGTCTTCGTCCGCTCGGCTGAATAGTTCCCTATTTCTACAAGACTGGGAATATGAGAGTCTACAGGGACAAAGACGACTGATGTGAATTAGCATGTTGTAAGATTATGCAGACAATATGCAATAGAGGAGGTAACATTTAGCCTAGAATTGCACTTCCTTTTTGACTCACATGCGAAGCAAAAGTGAGTCTATGTACTCAGCCGTGTCGTCCGTCCGTCCGTCCGTCCAGGCGTAAAAAACTTAAATGTTGGATTTTTCTCGGAGACTATTAAGTCTATCAACACCAAATGTGGCATGATGGTGTATGATGACAAGGCCTCAAAAAACATACATAGTGACTTGACCTTGCTTCAAGGTCAAGGTCACAGGAGCCATAAATGTGGTCTCAAAAACAGTCATTTTTCACATTTTTCCCAATTTTCTCCCACGTTATTGAGAATGGCGACCTTAGCTACAAGTGGTATATAGGTCAAAGCAAGCCCTATCTTTTGATACCAGTTTGGTTGACCTTGCTTCAAGGTCAAGGTCACAGGAGCTCTTCAAAGTTGGATTGTATACATATTTTGAAGTGACCTTGACCCTGAACTATGGAAGATAAGTGTTTCAAACTTAATAATTATGTGGGGCACATGTTATACTTTCATCATGAGACACATTTGGTCACATATCATCAAGGTCAAGGTCACTTTGACCCTTATGAAATGTGACCAAAATGGGGTAGTGAACCACTAAAAGTGACTATATCTCATGGTAGAAAGTGCCAATAAGCACCATTGTGCTTCCTATGTCTTGAATTAACAGCTTTGTGTTGCATGACCTTGGATGACCTTGACCTTGGGTCAAGGTCACATGTATTTTGGTAGGAAAATGTGTAAAGCATTTCTTTGTGTATGATGTCATTGGTATGTTTAGTTGTTTGACCTTGACCTTGAAGGTCACCTGAAGGTCAAGGTCATATAAATGTCAAGGTCAAGCATGTGAGTCGTATGGGCTTTGCCCTTCTTGTTCCTTAATGAATGATATGCACACACACACGTCGATCCGTCTCGTTTTTTCCACTGCTGATTTGCAAAGTGAACAACCAGTGCGAACACGTAATTATAGGGGCGTATATGGGCTGTGGTGGTTGTGCTGTGGAAGCGGTGCATGAATGCATCTCCTTCAATGTGTTTCTCAACCATGAGGTATATATTTCTGCACCTGCAGAAGCGATCACATTACTTCTCCTGCAACTGCCACAGCGAACAACTAAATACGTTGAAGAACGTCTATTTTATAAGATCGGGATTTTGCGTAGTCACTACCTATCGGCAATGGTGTGAGGCCATTGGGTGTCGTGGTTCAGTCCATGCTCGGGGTGACTCATTCCTTGCCATTTCTGGCAGAAAGTAGAGCCTCAACAGCACCTCCATCGAACTCTGTTCTAGGCAGTTTAAGACTCTGCCCCCCAGGTTGTCCCTGCCATCGTCCTCTCTACCATGCAGGATCTCTGCCACGTCTTCTCTGGCTTTCGTCGATAGAAGATCAATCGGCACCCCGGCTTCCCAAAAGCATTAATCAGGCTGCGTCACATGTCCTTCATATGGTATGGTCAAATCAAGCATCCGCACACTGACTCTGGAAAGTAAACAGACTCAGTTTCAGGTCATTCATCAAAAAATACAATGGATCATTGAAGCCCACAGCACTTCTTATGTTTGTTGTGCTCGCCAGCTTGCAGCAGTCCGTTCTGTGCAGGAAAACTTCGCCGAGTCATAGCCTCTTCGTTTATGAGACGGTCATTTATGCTCACCTGTTGAACCTGCGGCAGTTTTGTCAGTGGACGAATAATCCACATATTAGCATAGTTTAATACAATTGTGCAGATGAAGATTGTTTATCCATGTTAAAACTTTTCCCCTTTTTCAGGTTTATTCACGCGGAAATGAATGCGCATTGCATGACAGTGCACAACATTTTCTCCACGGAAATAAGTCTTAATCCTGTTTAAAGACAAAGCTGAATAGATTGCCATAGTAAACAAATAAGCCATTTGATTTTCGAAATGTCCAAAGATATACGTTTCTGAGCTTTGGTGGTGATTTGGATAGACATTCAGATAAACGAGTAGTTGCTAATGACATTAGTGATATTAGTAACCTAACACCACGACTTAACGGGTACCTTTTAGAGTAAAGCAGAGATTCGTGGAGCTACCTACTAAGACCTCAGACTCCGCAGGAGAGTTTGGCTTGGTGGTGTTTTGCCATCGCCCATCTGCCCTTGCAGTTGGCGGAGGTCAATGCAGACTGTCTCTTGAATGCTCTCTTTGTATTCTTCCGCGTACTCCCTGCTGAAATTGGTCAGAATTTGAAAAAGAAATGCTACCATTGAATCTTTTTAGAACTGTATTAATAAAAGAATGAAAGTCCAACGAGTTTAGCGCATCCTCATTTGTACAGTTCAAAAGAGATCTTGATTGCCCACGTTGGGATTCTGCCCACGGCTGTCAAGCACTTTTGTGGCTATCCCCTTATGTTCCGTCAAATGCGTGCTAGACAGCACTGTGTTGATGAGTAGGCTATCATTATCATAGAACCAACAGCGCGTGTTTTGCAGGATTTATCTATCCTTCCTAATTCGCTTAAGTTTCTTGGCTTCGTTCAGAGGTTTTTTGCAGAACTTCCTTCATGGCTTCTTCTGATACCTTTTTTCGTTGACTTTAGCGGCGAAATTTTCGGGATCTTGTCTCACAGTCTCCATCTGCATTTCTACCGGAGCCTTTCTCTTGAGCATCTTCTGGCGTTTGTCGTCTAAGAGAGCGTCTTTTAAACATTTTTCTGTGGTCTTTCCGGAAAGTTTGTTTGTTTGGTGTGTGTGGGGTTTTATAGCCCTTCCCGGAAATTTCATAGATTTTTTTGCAGAATGCTAAGATTTTCTTGGCATGCTTGACTGTTTCAATTTATGTAGCTGTAAAAAAAAAGTGCAACACTAACCCGCCCTGACAGCTTAGCTGCCAAAGCGATACGGTAATATTTTTGTCCCCCTGACGATACCCCCCTCCTCAGCTGGAACCCATGTCCGTGGAGCTTTCGGGGCCTATTCCAGTAGCTCGGACATGGGCAGCCCCAGGCAGCAAACGCCACCAGGGGGTATCGGTTTGAGGCAGAACTTAAAGCCCCCTAGGGCACTGGCTCGTGTGCCAGATCCACAAGGACGCTGCCTCGGCTGTCTGCCGGAGCTGCCCAATGACCCTTTTGGAGCGTGAGGGCTTGCTACCCAACTGCATCAAAAATCGGGTTGTCGAGTGCGCTATGAAGCCTCTACACCCCACTCCGACTGGGAGCACCAGACAGTCCCAACCCTCTTCGCAGCATTTCAGGCGGAGTACCTCGTGACTCGACCTCTTCCTCTCATGAGCCCATGCAATATTTGATTCCCAAGGCACCATCAGCTCAACAAGGAGAAGCTTCTTCCTCTTTCTGGAACAGATGATGATGTCTGGACGCTGGTTGGAGTGCGCGGTCTCTCTCGGAGCTCTGACTCTCCCTTGCAGATCGGCAAAGACTTCCCAGCCTCCTCCTGGTCTGATAAGGACACGAGCGTTTGGTGCTGCCGGTGCCTACGCCACCGGCGTTCTCTGACCCTCCTTGACAAAAAATGCTAGGTAATGTCGGATGTAGTTGCTTTGCATTGAAATATTAAAACCACATATCTCGCGTTCACTGCATTTTCAGCGACGAAGAGGCCGCTTAGATTGTGTGTAAACTTAGCTAATAAAATTTTCGCATGATTCATCTCTATCTATGAATTATAAAGTTTTGATAATCCATGAAACTTCTTTTTCTGTTCAAAATATCGACAAAACACTTTAACATTGTACTAAGTAATGCAAAAAGAGAAAAGGACGTTTCACCTCTTATACTCTCTTATTTATCCAACAAACAAACAAACAAACAAACAAATTGCTGTCGTTGTAGTTGCTGCTGCTGTTGCTGTTGTTGTTGTTGTTGTTGTTGTTGTTGTTGTTGCTGCTGCTGCTGTCATAAATGATGCAGAACACAGCAACAACCATTGCATGATCGACCGCATCATATGCGGCCAGAGCAACATTCGAAAATTGTGCACACATCAAACAGAATTGCTTTTGCACGAGTAAAAAAGGGAGAAACTTAAAGATTCATGCCCACTTTAGCTCTTATGAAATATTTGTATTCGACATTCCAAATCTGAAACAAATATAGCATCTATAGTACTTCTGTTTTCTTCGAACTAGACCACTGTCACCTTGACTACCGAACTTTCATGGCGGAGTAGTGTGGATCTGCTATTCTCGTTGCTGCCGTCTTCGAAGGACCCCAGATGTCTCGGTCTCCACATATTGCAGTGTCTGTCAAAAAAGGTGGTTTAAAACCAAAATTCGTCGATTCCCACTGTCGTCGGGCGAAGTTCAGGAGGTACAAGTGCGAACTGTGCGAGAAACCTGCGAAGTGCCAATGTACGGGATGCAAAACGACGTATTATTGGTGAGTACAACGTCATATGCCACAGACTTCCTGAGTTTTGTTGTGATCAACTTCATTTACTCAACAAATCCTGTTACACGAGGAAACTGTTTGCGTGGAATTTCATTACTGACAATGACAGACATTAGATTTTTAACCTATGGTTGTTGTTTCATTGAACACCGAGTGCTATGTGCGATACTCCCGCAAAAAGCTTCCAGAGACGGGCCATATTATTAATCAGATACTGTAGCCTGCTATCTTGTGTGGTCCGCTAGCTTTGATATTTTTACCCCACACCCCTCTCCTCAGACGAGTCCATTAGTGTGGCCCGTCTCTGGAAGCTTTTCCCTACTCCCTTCTCAACCTGGCACTGGAAAGACGATGTGTTTTTACTGAGGGGCATTGCAACTTCGTGTACACGTATCAGATAAACATCTTTGTCGTCACCCTTTATTACGATGTGCATTGCCCTTCGCCATTACACGCCTCCCTTTCCAGAGCTGAACATTAGAGGACTGTCCGATTGACCAGGGCAGGTGGAACTAGGTGTTGGACAGGTTACATCAATTATGCGGTACCGTTGTCCGAACGGGCAGGCTAATTATCGCAATCGAAAATCTTTAGTTTGTTTACTCTGTCTAAACTCCTGTTGATCAGCTTGAAAGGGACCTCTGTAGAGAACTATGATAGAAACAGAGCTCTTGATAGATAGTGGGAAGGGATTCAGAGGGCCAGAAGACTAAAAAGGGAGAGATGTCTTTGAAAGGTCTGTCACTGGATGAAAGATTTTGAAGATGTTGTCACTATGTCCTGAAGACTGCCTGAACTTTGAATGAAAAACAACTGTACAGACATTATATGGGGAATGTTATCTAGTTAGCATGTATGCAAACATAATTTTCCAATTTAACAGTAAACTGATCATTTTCTGCGGTAGGCCTAATAGGCCTATGTGAAAAAGGCCTAATGTAAATTATAATTTCGTTCTTGACTTGACTTTCATTTTTATATTCTGTACAGGAGGTGATATCCTGTTCCCAAGTAGTAGGTGGTAGTCTGACATCTAGAGAAACTACATTCTCTTTGGTGACCTATTCATTCTATCAAGTTAATTAATTTATTTTGTGAAACCTATAGTAAAAAGGTGTTTCAGTCAACTCTGTACAGGTGTCGTGCAAGTAATTGGAATAGGAAAAAAAGTTAGATGTTCGGCCCTGCCTTTCTTATTATTCGCCCTCACTCAAAAGTACAACTGGGGTTATTGTCAGCATTTATATTTAATGAGGGGAAGGATCTTTAATCCATTTCAGAAATCAAAAGCGGCCATCTCGGTCGCATTGTATGCTGGAATCGCAATCGAACTCATGCGCGCACGCGCTCGCTCGCGCAAACAAAAACACACTCATGCACGCACGCTCGCGCACGTAGACACACACACATACACAAACACACACAGGACAGAAGATCATTTTGATTACCAGAACTCCCATAGAGGCGACTGACAGGAGTTTTATTCCCCATTTGATGACCCATTTCAGCTGCAAGGAACATCAAACAGCAGACTGGGTCAGCATTCACGAGGACATCTGCAGCGATCTGGGCCGATTGCGATCTGATCTTCCATCTGGTAACAGCGATGCAGACGATACGGCCAGACGAGTTGAAGGGATGTATCGAATCGTGCTAAAGGTAGTGAAATCTCCTCCTCCTCGTCCTCCTCCTCGTCTTCGTCCTCGTCCTCGTCCTCCTCCTCCTCCTCCTCCTCCTCCTCCTCCTCCTCCTCCTCCTCCTCCTCCTCCTCCTCCTCTTCCTCCTCGTCCTCGTCCTCGTCCTCGTCCTCGTCCTCCTCCTCCTCCTCCTCCTCCTCCTCCTCCTCCTCCTCCTCCTCCTCGTCCTCGTCTTCCTCCTCCTCCTCCTCCTCCTCCTCCTCGTCCTCGTCCTCGTCCTCCTCCTCCTCCTCCTTCTCGTCGTCCTCCTCCTCCTCCTCCTCCTCCTCCTCCTCGTCCTCGTCCTCCTCCTCCTCCTCCTCCTCCTCCTCCTCCTCCTCCTCCTCCTCCTCCTCCTCCTCCTCCTCCTCCTCCTCCTCGTCCTCGTCCTCCTCCTCGTCGTCCTCCTCCTTCTCCTCCTCCTCCTCCTTCTCCTCCTCCTCCTCCTCCTCCTCCTCCTC
>JAWQFJ010000495.1:0-10199 GCA_034096865.1 Theodoxus fluviatilis
GTGTAGTTATGAGTTGTAGTTTTTGAGTTTTGTATTTTTAAATATATTGCATGTGGCGGCCATCTTGGAAGGTTTCCATGGCAACAGAAGGTTTAAAAAAATTTATCTTTACAGTTTTTAATACCCAACATGTGTACCTTTGATATGAAAATAATTATGTATTTAGAAAAGAACTGCTTTACTCCAGCCCTATAGGCACTGCCATATCCCCCCTTAATTTTAAATGGTTAAATATTTTGGTAATCACTCACACCAACATTTAAGGTTTACCAAAGCATCCATTAACCTATCCTTCATAGAACTGTTTCTTTTCTGGTATTTGTGAACAGTTGAAATGAATGTTATGATACATCCACCCACCCACCCACCCAATGCTACAGTATAAAAGTGTTTTGATGCCCAAAAACATTTTGCATAAGATATTGATGAAAGAAAGTATTTTTTAATAAATAAAGTGGCCAAAATAAATTATCAAGCAGTCAGACTCTACCACAAATAGGATCGACACTCAGATTATACCATCAATAGGATCGACACTCAGATTACACCATCAATAGGATCAACACTCAGATTACACCATCAATAGGATCGACACTCAGATTACACCATCAATAGGATCAACACTCAGATTTCACCATCAACAGGATCAACACTCAGATTACACCATCAATAGGATCAACACTCAGATTACACCATCAATAGGATCAACACTCAGATTACACCATCAATAGGATCAACACTCAGATTACACCATCAATAGGATCAACACTCAGATTACACCATCAATAGGATCAACACTCAGATTACACCATCAATAGGATCAACACTCAGATTACACTATCAATAGGATCAACACTCAGATTACACTATCAATAGGATCAACACTCAGATTACACTATCAATAGGATCAACACTCAGATTACACCATCTACATGATCAACACTCAGATTTCACCATCTACATGATCAACACTCAGATTACACCATCTACATGATCAACACTCAGATTACACCATCTACAGGATCAATACTCACATTACACCATCAATAGGATCAACACTCAGATTACACCATCTACATGATCAACACTCAGATTACACCATCAATAGGATCAACACTCAGATTACACCATCAATAGGATCAACACTCAGATTACACCATCAATAGGATCAACACTCAGATTACACCATCAACAGGATCAACAGTCAGATTACACCATCAATAGGATCAACACTCAGATTACACCATCAATAGGATCAACACTCAGATTACACCATCAATAGGATCAACACTCAGATTACACCATCAATAGGATCAACACTCAGATTACACCATCAATAGGATCAACACTCAGATTACACTATCAATAGGATCAACACTCAGATTACACCATCAATAGGATCAACACTCAGATTACACCATCAATAGGATCAACACTCAGATTACACCATCAATAGGATCAACACTCAGATTACACCATCAATAGGATCAACACTCAGATTACACTATCAATAGGATCAACACTCAGATTACACTATCAATAGGATCAACACTCAGATTACACCATCTACATGATCAACACTCAGATTTTACCATCTACATGATCAACACTCAGATTTCACCATCTACATGATCAATACTCAGATTTCACCATCTACAGGATCAATACTCAGATTACACCATCAATAGGATCAACACTCAGATTACACCATCAATAGGATCAACACTCAGATTACACCATCAATAGGATCAACACTCAGATAACACCATCTATATGATCAACACTCAGATTACACTATCAATAGGATCAACACTCAGATTACACCATCAATAGGATCAACAGTCAAATTCTGACCTCTGGAATGAGTTTGCCGATGCACATCAAGGAACAGCTGGTGTTCAGCATGGACCTTGCATCAGGAGGAAGCTGTAACACCAACATGGAAAGAAATGAACTGCAGATATAGCAAAGCATAGTTACTGTGGACATGCACACTCCAGATGAAGGTTTCCCCATTGCTAGATGCAGGACAACACCCAACCTGCTTTCACCTCCTCTCATGCTCAGTTGTGCTTAGGAGTTCCACTTCCTTGAAATCTCTTCACTAGTATCTGAAGACTTTTTTAAACTGCTGTTAGGGTGGAGTCCAAAGCTACACAAGTACACAGACAGACATGCACACACACACACATACACATACACACACATACACACAAACACACATACCCACACATACATACACACATGCATGCACACATACATTCACACATGCATACACACACACACACACACACGCACACAAACACACACACACACGCACGCGCACACACACACACACACATACAAACACACAATTACACACCCAGACATACACACACAGTCACACACACACACACACACACACACACACACACACACACACACACACACACACACACACACATGCAAACGCACACACACATACAAACACACAACCACACACACACAGACATACACACACAGTCTCACACCCACACACACACACACACACACACACACACAGATACACACACACCTACCTGGCTCTGGGACAGGTGGTACTGCAGGAAGTGGTGGGAGAAGGCAGCCCAGGCCATGGAGTTCCCCGTGAAGGCAGACAGGGACAGATAGAGCATCCGGTCCTCCCCAAGCTGGGGGCCCTCGCTGGGGGGAGGGAAGGGGGCCTCCTGGGGGTCATCCTTCCACATCACCTCCCCCTGAAGTGGACAGCACGACATCATCATTCAGTTTAGAATCAAAGCACATGTTGAGACTTGTCTCTTTTGCAATTCCTGTTCATACAGGGGTTCTCCCTGCTTTCGCCAGGAAGTAAAAGTTCACTAAATCCGGTGGTCGTTTTCGATAAAACTTTATTCATGCACTGGTCAGTACACAGCAATGACAGTAACCAGTATTACCATCACAACGTCCCTCTAGGCACAATGCCGTAGATAGATGGATGGATGATGGAGTTTTACGGCCTATCAGCCTTTGTAGGCTATGTAAGGCCATTAAGCACGGACATTACTAGAACAGTTTGAGTAAACGCAAATCAAGGCACGGTGTCCCTAGTTCTTCGCCTCTTATGAATTGCGTAGGTAGACGCGGTGGGTCCATTCTCACCCCCAACCCACAGGGGGACACAAAGCCATAGAGCGCTCACTTCTAAAGGAGGACTTTTTGCACTCTGGTATCTTTTTCTCACTCTCACCTAATCTCTCTCATGTTCGCTGCCGTCTCTCATCGAGCCCTGCTTACATACCCTTCTAAAGATTCCATAATCTTCTAGAAGGGACAAGAATAGACCTGGCCGTCTCGATGCTGCCTGAATGAAGTCACATGACCCATCAAAGCACCTGCTGCGACCATGGCTACCTGTCGTAACTAATTCAACAGCAGGGGCAAGGAGACTGATGTAAACACTTGGAAAGTGCGACAATACTCCGGCACATTCCAGAACCTTCACAAAGAACACAATGGCTTGAAACTGTGTCAATGTACGATGACTTGGCTGACCAGGCAGCCTCTAAACCACCAGTGCAAATTGCTTGACCCTCATTATGACATTGTACACACATTCAACGCTAAACTCATTGTAAAAGGGAGAGACACGGATTTCTATTTGACCACAGGTGTGAAAAGTGTAAGCCTTGTCTTCAAAGAATGTCATTGCTTGTGTTGGACTGTTCAGTAGCAATCTTTTTCTCCTGTAGAAATGGCTTACGACACAGGGTCTAGTAAAAACAATTTAAAACTTCTGACCTTGTGGAAAGTCTCCAGGTGCTGGGCAGTGAAAGTGGGAGCAGAAACCAGTCTGTAGTCCAGTAGGAACTTCTTCGCCACCACCACCGTCACTGCAGAATAATAGAACCCAGGCACGCACCATGAGTAACATTTATACGTCAAGTGTAGGGATATGTGTGTATGTGTGTGTGTGTATGTGTGTGTGAGTGTGTATGTGTGTGTGTACCTGTGTGTGTGTGTACCTGTGTGTGTGTACCTGTGTGTGTGTATGTGTGTGAGTGTGTATGTGTGTGAGTGTGTATGTGTGTGTGAGTGTGTATGTGTGTGTGTGTGTATGTGTGTGCCTGTGTATGTGTGTGTGTGTATGTGTGTGTGTGTGTATGTGTGTGTGTGTGAGTGTGTGTATGTATATGTGTGTGTGAGTGTGTGTGTGTGTTTGTGTGTGTTTGTATGTGTGTTCGTGTGTGTGTGTGTGTGTATGTGTGTGTGAGTGTGTGTATGTGTGTGTGAGTGTGTGTATATGTGTGTGTGTGTGTGTGTGTGTCTTTGTGTGTATATATGTGTGTGTGTGTGTTTGTGAGTGTGTTTGCATGTGTTTGGGAGATGAGTTGGGGGGGGGGGGGGGTATGTGTGTGTGTGTGCATGTGTGTTTGGTGTTACATGTGTGTTTGGTGTTGCATGTGTGTTTGGTGTGTGCATTTGTGTGTTTGTGTGTGTGTGTGTGTGTGTGTGTGTGTGTGTGTGTGTGTGTGTGTGTGTGTTTGGGGGGTGGGATGTGTTTATGTGTGTGTGTGTGTGTGTGTGTGTGTTCATACAAGTCTGTATGCATTCATGCACAAATTCTAACACATGCTTCAAAGTGAGTGAGTGACTGTGTGTGCCTGTGCATGTGACAACAAGAAACAACACATACATGATCACTGAAGACAGTCCCCATTGAGTTCCAGCAAGCAAGCTGGGAACTTCGTTTGATCAAAACCCCAAAGGAATGCATATTTAAAACACCAGAGAAAGATGAGATACAAAATAGAAACGACAAAAGGAAAAATTAATTACTAAAACCTGGGAAAAGAACTTATAGACCAAAACGAAAGTAAATACCACACAAAACAATCTTCTTGTTTATCTTAATTTTTTTCAGAACTTACTTGGGAGTCGAGCCATCTTTCTTGCTGCATCCTCGTTCACAGCTTTTGTGATGAGCTTGCACAGCTGCAAGTGCAGAATGACATATGAATTATGTACGCATATAGTAAACATGGTGGAAGGTTCAGGCAGCTTCCTCAACCATTCATCATGATTACAATGTAGATCACCTGCTCCTGGCAGCCCCATATCCAGTAGTCTCCCCTCCTGCATGAGTGCATAGTCAGCTCCTGGCAGCCCCATATCCAGTTGTCTCCCCTCCTGCATGAGTGCATTGTCAGCTCCTGACAGCCCCATTTCCAGTTGTCTCCCCTCCTGCATGAGTGCATTGTCAGCTCCTGGCAGCCCCATATCCAGTTGTCTCCCCTCCTGCATGAGTGCATTGTCAGCTCCTGGCAGCCCCATATCCAGTAGTCTCCCCTCCTGCATGAGTGCATTGTCAGCTCCTCAACCTCTACTCGCCTCTTGAAACCCTGTCTTTTGACAGGAGATACAGTCGATTATGAATGTAGTCACTGAACTTTCTGGTATGCAAGAGATGCATCAAAACATCTAGGATGCATCAGACTGTCTAGCCAATGCCTAAGTATGTGGGGATGGGAGAGAAAGGGGGACTGTAGGGATGGGAGAGAAAGGGGGACTGTGGGGATGGGAGAGAAAGGGGGACTGTGGGGATGGAAGAGAGAGGGGGACAGTGGGGATGGGAGAGAAAGGGGGACTGTGGGGATGGGAGAGAAAGGGGGACTGTGGGGATGGAAGAGAAAGGGGGACTGTAGAGATGGGAGAGAGAGGGGGACTGTAGGGATGGGAGAGAAAGGGGGACTGTGGGGATGGGAGAGAGAGGGGGACTGTGGGGATGGGAGAGAGAGGGGGACTGTGGGGATGGAAGAGAAAGGGGGACTGTAGAGATGGGAGAGAGAGGGGGACTGTAGGGATGGAAGAGAAAGGGGGACTGTGGGGATGGGAGAGAGAGGGGGACTGTGGGGATGGGAGAGAGAGGGGGACTGTGGGGATGGGAGAGAGAGGGGGACTGTGGGGATGGGAGAGAAAGGGGACTGTGGGGATGGGAGAGAAAGGGGGACTGTGGGGATGGGAGAGAGAGGGGGACTGTGGGGATGGGAGAGAGAGGGGGACTGTGGGGATGGGAGAGAGAGGGGGACTGTGGGGATGGGAGAGAGAGGGGGACTGTGGGGATGGGAGAGAGAGGGGGACTGTGGGGATGGGAGAGAGAGGGGGACTGTGGGGATGGGAGAGAGAGGGGAACTGTAGGGATGGGAGAGAGAGAGGGACAGTGGGGATGGGAGAGAAAGGGGGACTGTGGGGATGGGAGAGAAAGGGGGACTGTGGGGATGGAAGAGAAAGGGGGACTGTAGAGATGGGAGAGAGAGGGGGACTGTAGGGATGGGAGAGAAAGGGGGACTGTGGGGATGGGAGAGAGAGGGGGACTGTGGGGATGGGAGAGAAAGGGGGACTGTGGGGATGGGAGAGAGAGGGGGACTGTGGGGATGGAAGAGAAAGGGGGACTGTAGGGATGGGAGAGAGAGAGGGACAGTGGGGATGGGAGAGAAAGGGGGACTGTGGGGATGGGAGAGAAAGGGGGACTGTGGGGATGGGAGAGAGAGGGGGACTGTGGGGATGGAAGAGAGAGGGGGACTGTGGGGATGGAAGAGAGAGGGGGACTGTAGGGATGGGAGAGAGAGAGGGACAGTGGGGATGGGAGAGAGAGAGGGACAGTGGGGATGGGAGAGAGAGGGGGGGGGGGGCGGTGGGTATGGGAGAGAGAGTGGGAGAGAGAGGGGGACTGTGGGGGATGGGAGAGAGAGAGGGACAGTGGGGATGGGAGAGAGAGGGGGACTGTGGGGATGGGAGAGAGAGGGGGACTGTGGGGATGGGAGAGAGAGGGGGACTGTGGGGATGGAAGAGAGAGGGGGACTGTGGGGATGGAGAGAGAGGGGGACTGTGGGGATGGGAGAGAGAGGGGGACTGTGGGGATGGGAGAGAGAGGGGGACTGAGGGGATGGGAGAGAAGGGGGACTGTGGGGATGGGAGAGAGAGGGGACTGAGGGGATGGGAGAGAAAGGGGGACTGTGGGGATGGGAGAGAGAGGGAGACTGAGGGAATGGGAGAGAGAGGGGGACTGTGGGGATGGGAGAGAGAGGGGGACTGAGGGGATGCGAGAGAAAGGGGGACTGTGGGGATGTGAGAGAGAGAGGGACTGTGGGGATGGGAGAGAAAGAGGGGACTGTGGGGATGGGAGAGAAAGGGGGACTGTGGGGATGGGAGAGAGAGGGGGACTGTGGGGATGGGAGAGAAAGGGGGACTGTGGCGATGGGAGAGAGGGGGACTGTGGGGATGGGAGAGAAAGGGGGACTGTGGGGATGGGAGAGAGAGAGGGACTGTGGGGATGGGAGAGAAAGGGGGACTGTGGGGATGGGAGAGAGAGAGGGACTGTGGGGATGGGAGAGAGAGAGGGACTGTGGCGATGGGAGAGAGAGGGGGACTGAGGGGATGGGAGAGAGAGGGGGACTGTGGGGATGGGAGAGAGAGGGGGACTGTGGGGATGGGAGAGAGAGGGGGACTGTGGGGATGGGAGAGAAAGGGGGACTGTGGGGATGGAAGAGAGATGGGGACTGTGGGGATGGGAGAGAGAGGGGGACTGTGGGGATGGGAGAGAGAGGGGGACTGTGGGGATGGGAGAGAGAGGGGGACTGTGGGGATGGGAGAGAGAGGGGGACTGTGGGGATGGGAGAGAGAGGGGGACTGTGGGGATGGGAGAGAAAGAGGGACTGTGGGGATGGGAGAGAAAAGGGGACTGTGGGGATGGAGAGAAAGGGGGACTGTGGAGATGGGAGAGAGAGGGGGACTGTGGGGATGGGAGAGAGAGGGGACTGTGGGGATGGGAGAGAGGGGACGTGGGATGGGAGAGAGAGAGGGGGACTGTGGGGATGGGAGAGAGAGAGGGGGGGGGGGGCTGTGGGGATGGGAGAGTGAGTGGGAGAGAAAGGGGGACTGTGGGGATGGGAGAGAGAGGGGGACTGTGGGGATGGGAGAGAGAGGGGGACTGTGGGGATGGGAGAGAGAGGGGGACTGTGGGGATGGGAGAGAAAGGGGGACTGTGGGGATGGGAGAGAAAAGGGGACTGTGGGGATGGGAGAGAAAAGGGGACTGTGGGGATGGGAGAGAGAGAGGGGGGGGGGGGACTGTGGGGATGGGAGAGAGAGTGGGAGAGAAAGGGGGACTGTGGAGATGGGAGAGAAAGGGGGACTGTGGGGATGGGAGAGAGAGGGGGACTGTGGGGATGGGAGAGAGAGGGGGACTGTGGGGATGGGAGAGAGGGGGACTGTGGGGATGGGAGAGAGAGTGGGAGAGAAAGGGGGACTGTGGGGATGGGAGAGAGAGAGGGGGGGGGGGACTGTGGGGATGGGAGAGAGAGTGGGAGAGAAAAGGGGACTGTGGGGATGGGAGAGAGAGTGGGAGAGAAAAGGGGACTGTGGGGATGGGAGAGAGAGAGGGACTGTGGGGATGGGAGAGAAAGGGGGACTGTGGGGATGGGAGAGAAAGCGGGAGAGAAAGGGGGACTGACGGGATGAGAGAGAGAGGGAGACTGTGATGCTTTCAAAAGATGTTCATTATTCATTTAGACCAGCAGTCCACCCTACCTGCCCCTCAAGCAATTTCTTGATGCTCTTCTCGATGAGGCCCCGGAAGAGGTTGTAGATGAAGGCCTTGCCGCCATGAAAATGCACATGTACGCTGCTGATGCTGCCGCTGCAGCTGGTGGTGGCGATGGTGGGCTTCCCACCCGCATCCTGGCCTGTGTTGTCAGGTCACATCACATCAGTACAGTACACTACAGTGCAGTACGGTATAGTACAGCACAATGCAGTACAGTATAATTGAGTACAGTAAAATATAGTACAATACACTACAGTACAATACAGTACAGTACAACACAATATAATACATCATACTACAGTAGGGTACTGCACAGTACGTTATAATAAGGTAAAAATACAGTACATTACAATACAGTACAGCAAAACACAATTTACATTAGTACACTACATTACAATACAGTACACTACATTAAAATACAGTATACTACACTACAATACAGTATACTACAGTACAGTACGGCACAGTACAGTACAATACAGTACATTAAAATACATTATACTACACTACAATACAGTATACTACAGTACAGTATGGCACAGTACAGTACAATACAGTACAGTAAATACAGTACAGTAAAATACAAATCATTTCAGTACACTACAGTATAATACCATATACTACACTACAATACAGTATACTACAGCACAATACATTACATTACAGTACCCTAGAAAACAATACAGTACATTATAATATACTAGTTGAGTAAAAAGAGTATAATGCAGTCCAGTACAATACAGCACACCACAGTACAATGTGATACACTACAGTACGGTACAATACACCACTGCACAGTTCAACACAGTACAGTACAGTTCAGTATAGTACAGCAATCATGCATGCAACATGAGTGTGCTGCCTTTGTTGGTAATTCAGTGTGTGTGTGTGTGTGCGCGCGCGTGTGTGTGTGTGTGTGTGTATGTATGTGTGTGTGTGTGTGCGTGTGTGTGTGTGTGTGTGTGTACATGTGTGCGTGCGTGCGTGCATGTGTGTGTGTGTGTGTGTGTGTGTGTGTGTGTGTGTGTGTGTGTGTGTGCATGTACATTTTTTCTTATTGCCTAATACAATCAACAAGCTGTATACATTTTGCACTCATCTTTGATCTTGAGACAGACAGTCCTTGTAACTCACCAATCTTGAAGGCGACGGAAAGGGAGATGCCATTGACATCAGCTGACAGGGAACCTCCATCTGAGATCTTGATGCTGAAAGGGAGACGTCACTTAGAAGAGAAGTAAAAGAAGGAAAGGGACGTGATTGGCTCTGTTTTGAAAGTGACAGTGAAGATATCACTGCAACTAGTGCAACGATGGAAAACAGGAGGACCAGTGAACCAAGGCACCTGGTACCTTGCACTCTCACTGACACTGACAGATACATGTACCTTGCACTTTCGCTGACACTGACAGATGTACCTTGCACTATCGCTGACACTGACAGATGTACCTTGCACTCTGGATGACACTGGCAGATGTACCTTGCACTCTGGATGACACTGGCAGATGTACCTTGCACTCTCACTGACACTGACAGACGTATCTTGCACTCTGGCTGACACTGACAGATGTACCTTGCACTCTCACTGACACTGACAGATGTACCTTGCAGTCTCA
>JAWQFJ010000495.1:10209-22709 GCA_034096865.1 Theodoxus fluviatilis
ACCTTGCACTCTGGATGACACTGACAGATGTACCTTGCTCGATGACACTACCCATACCTTGCACTCTGGCTGACACTGACAGATGTACCTTGCACTCTGGATGACACTGACAGATACATGTACCTTGCACTCTGGATGACACTGACAGATGTACCTTGCACTCTGGATGACACTGACAGATGTACCTTGGACTCTGGCTGACACTGACAGATGTACCTTGCACTCTGGCTGACACTGACAGATGTACCTTGCACTCTGGCTGACACTGACAGATGTACCTTGCACTCTCACTGACACTGACAGATGTACCTTGCACTCTGGCTGACACTGACAGATGTACCTTGCACTCTGGATGACACTGACAGATGTACCTTGCACTCTGGATGACACTGACAGATGTACCTTGCACTCTGGATGACACTGACAGATGTACCTTGCACTCTGGCTGACACTGACAGATGTACCTTGCACTCTGGCTGACACTGACAGATGTACCTTGCACTCTGGCTGACACTGACAGATGTACCTTGCACTCTGGCTGACACTGAAAGATGTATCTTGCACTCTGGCTGACACTGACAGATGTACCTTGCACTCTCACTGACACTGACAGATGTACCTTGCACTCTGGCTGACACTGACAGATGTACCTTGCACTCTCACTGACACTGACAGATGTACCTTGCACTCTGGATGACACTGACAGATGTACCTTGCACTCTGGATGACACTGACAGATGTACCTTGCACTCTGGCTGACCCTGACAGATGTACCTTGCACTCTGGCTGACACTGACAGATGTACCTTGCACTCTGGCTGACACTGACAGATGTACCTTGCACTCTGGCTGACACTGACAGATGTACCTTGCACTCTGGCTGACACTGACAGATGTACCTTGCACTCTGGCTGACACTGACAGATGTACCTTGCACTCTGGCTGACACTGACAGATGTACCTTGCACTCTGGATGACACTGACAGATACATGTACCTTGCACTCTGGATGACACTGACAGATGTACCTTGCACTCTGGATGACACTGACAGATGTACCTTGCACTCTGGCTGACACTGACAGATGTACCTTGCACTCTGGCTGACACTGACAGATGTACCTTGCACTCTCACTGACACTGACAGATGTACCTTGCACTCTGGATGACACTGACAGATGTACCTTGCACTCTGGCTGACACTGACAGATGTACCTTGCACTCTGGCTGACACTGACAGATGTACCTTGCACTCTGGCTGACACTGACAGATGTACCTTGCACTCTGGCTGACACTGACAGATGTATCTTGCACTCTGGCTGACACTGACAGATGTACCTTGCACTCTGGCTGACACTGACAGATGTATCTTGCACTCTGGATGACACTCACAGATGTACCTTGCACTCAGGCTGACACTGGCAGATGTACCTTGCACTCTGGCTGACACTGACAGATGTATCTTGCACTCTGGATGACACTGACAGATATACCTTGCACTCTGGCTGACACTGACAGATGTACCTTGCACTCTGGCTGACACTGACAGATGTACCTTGCACTCTGGCTGACACTGACAGATGTACCTTGCACTCTGGCTGACACTGACAGATGTACCTTGCACTCTGGCTGACACTGACAGATGTACCTTGCACTCTGGCTGACACTGACAGATGTACCTTGCACTCTGGCTGACACTGACAGATGTACCTTGCACTCTGGATGACACTGACAGATGTATCTTGCACTCTGGATGACACTGACATATGTATCTTGCACTCTGGATGACACTGACAGATATACCTTGCACTCTGGCTGACACTGACAGATGTACCTTGCACTCTGGCTGACACTGACAGATGTACCTTGCACTCTGGCTGACACTGACAGATGTACCTTGCACTCTGGCTGACACTGACAGATGTACCTTGCACTCTCACTGACACTGACAGATGTACCTTGCACTCTGGCTGACACTGACAGATGTACCTTGCACTCTGGCTGACACTGACAGATGTACCTTGCACTCTGGCTGACACTGACAGATGTACCTTGCACTCTGGCTGACACTGACAGATGTACCTTGCACTCTGGCTGACACTGACAGATGTACCTTGCACTCTCACTGACACTGACAGATGTACCTTGCAATCTGGATGACACTGACAGATGTACCTTGCACTCTGGATGACACTGACAGATGTACCTTGCACTCTGGCTGACACTGACAGATGTACCTTGCACTCTGGCTGACACTGACAGATGTACCTTGCACTCTGGATGACACTGACAGATGTACCTTGCTCGATGACACTACCCATACCTTGCACTCTGGCTGACACTGACAGATGTACCTTGCACTCTGGCTGACACTGACAGATGTACCTTGCACTCTGGCTGACACTGACAGATGTATCTTGCACTCTGGCTGACACTGACAGATGTACCTTGCACTCTGGCTGACACTGACAGATGTACCTTGCACTCTGGCTGACACTGACAGATGTACCTTGCACTCTGGCTGACACTGACAGATGTACCTTGCACTCTGGCTGACACTGGCAGATGTACCTTGCACTCTGGCTGACACTGACAGATGTACCTTGCACTCTGGCTGACACTGACAGATGTATCTTGCACTCTGGCTGACACTGACAGATGTACCTTGCACTCTGGCTGGCACTGACAGATGTACCTTGCACTCTGGCTGACACTGACAGACGTACCTTGCACTCTGGCTGACACTGACAGATGTACCTTGCACTCTCACTGACACTGACAGATGTACCTTGCACTCTCACTGACACTGACAGACGTACCTTGCACTCTGGCTGACACTGACAGATGTGCCTTGCACTCTGGCTTACACTGACAGATGTACCTTGCACTCTGGATGACACTGACAGATGTACCTTGCACTCTCACTGACACTGACAGATGTACCTTGCACTCTGGCTGACACTGACAGATGTACCTTGCACTCTCACTGACACTGACAGACGTACCTTGCACTCTGGCTGACACTGACAGATGTACCTTGCACTCTCACTGACACTGACAGATGTACCTTGCACTCTGGCTGTCACTGACAGATGTACCTTGCCCTCTGGCTGACACTGACAGATGTTCCTTGCACTCTGGATGACACTGACAGATGTACCTTGCTCGATGACACTACCCATACCTTGCACTCTCACTGACACTGACAGACGTACCTTGCACTCTGGCTGACACTGACAGATGTACCTTGCACTCTCACTGACACTGACAGATGTACCTTGCACTCTGGCTGTCACTGAGAGATGTACCTTGCACTCTGGCTGACACTGACAGATGTTCCTTGCACTCTGGATGATACTGACAGATGTACCTTGCTCGATGACACTACCCATACCTTGCACTCTGGATGACACTGACAGATGTACCTTGCTCGATGACACTACCCATACCTTGCACTCTGGCTGACACTGACAGATGTACCTTGCACTCTGGATGACACTGACAGATACATGTACCTTGCACTCTGGATGACACTGACAGATGTACCTTGCACTCTGGATGACACTGACAGATGTACCTTGCACTCTGGCTGACACTGACAGATGTACCTTGCACTCTGGCTGACACTGACAGATGTACCTTGCACTCTGGCTGACACTGACAGATGTACCTTGCACTCTCACTGACACTGACAGATGTACCTTGCACTCTGGCTGACACTGACAGATGTACCTTGCACTCTGGCTGACACTGACAGATGTACCTTGCACTCTGGCTGACACTGACAGATGTATCTTGCACTCTGGCTGACACTGACAGATGTACCTTGCACTCTGGATGACACTGACAGATGTACCTTGCACTCTGGCTGACACTGACAGATGTACCTTGCACTCTCACTGACACTGACAGATGTACCTTGCACTCTGGATGACACTGACAGATGTACCTTGCACTCTGGATGACACTGACAGATGTACCTTGCACTCTGGCTGACACTGACAGATGTACCTTGCACTCTGGCTGACACTGACAGATGTACCTTGCACTCTGGCTGACACTGACAGATGTACCTTGCACTCTGGCTGACACTGACAGATGTACCTTGCACTCTGGCTGACACTGACAGATGTACCTTGCACTCTGGCTGACACTGACAGATGTACCTTGCACTCTGGATGACACTGACAGATACATGTACCTTGCACTCTGGATGACACTGACAGATGTACCTTGCACTCTGGATGACACTGACAGATGTACCTTGCACTCTGGCTGACACTGACAGATGTACCTTGCACTCTGGCTGACACTGACAGATGTACCTTGCACTCTCACTGACACTGACAGATGTACCTTGCACTCTGGATGACACTGACAGATGTACCTTGCACTCTGGATGACACTGACAGATGTACCTTGCACTCTGGCTGACACTGACAGATGTACCTTGCACTCTGGCTGACACTGACAGATGTACCTTGCACTCTGGCTGACACTGACAGATGTATCTTGCACTCTGGCTGACACTGACAGATGTACCTTGCACTCTGGCTGACACTGACAGATGTACCTTGCACTCTGGCTGACACTGACAGATGTACCTTGCACTCTGGCTGACACTGACAGATGTATCTTGCACTCTGGATGACACTGACAGATGTACCTTGCACTCTGGCTGACACTGGCAGATGTACCTTGCACTCTGG
Organism: Theodoxus fluviatilis; assembly: GCA_034096865.1. Lineage (NCBI taxonomy): Eukaryota > Metazoa > Mollusca > Gastropoda > Cycloneritida > Neritidae > Theodoxus > Theodoxus fluviatilis. The sequence goes on from JAWQFJ010000495.1 coordinate 14,917, forward strand.
CTGACACTGACAGATGTATCTTGCACTCTGGATGACACTGACAGATATACCTTGCACTCTGGCTGACACTGACAGATGTACCTTGCACTCTGGCTGACACTGACAGATGTACCTTGCACTCTGGCTGACACTGACAGATGTACCTTGCACTCTGGCTGACACTGACAGATGTACCTTGCACTCTGGCTGACACTGACAGATGTACCTTGCACTCTGGCTGACACTGACAGATGTACCTTGCACTCTGGCTGACACTGACAGATGTACCTTGCACTCTGGCTGACACTGACAGATGTACCTTGCACTCTGGCTGACACTGACAGATGTACCTTGCACTCTGGCTGACACTGACAGATGTACCTTGCACTCTGGCTGACACTGACAGATGTACCTTGCACTCTGGCTGACACTGGCAGATGTACCTTGCACTCTGGCTGACACTGACAGATGTACCTTGCACTCTGGCTGACACTGACAGATGTATCTTGCACTCTGGCTGACACTGACAGATGTACCTTGCACTCTGGCTGGCACTGACAGATGTACCTTGCACTCTGGCTGACACTGACAGACGTACCTTGCACTCTGGCTGACACTGACAGATGTACCTTGCACTCTCACTGACACTGACAGATGTACCTTGCACTCTCACTGACACTGACAGACGTACCTTGCACTCTGGCTGACACTGACAGATGTGCCTTGCACTCTGGCTTACACTGACAGATGTACCTTGCACTCTGGATGACACTGACAGATGTACCTTGCACTCTCACTGACACTGACAGATGTACCTTGCACTCTGGCTGACACTGACAGATGTACCTTGCACTCTCACTGACACTGACAGACGTACCTTGCACTCTGGCTGACACTGACAGATGTACCTTGCACTCTCACTGACACTGACAGATGTACCTTGCACTCTGGCTGTCACTGACAGATGTACCTTGCACTCTGGCTGACACTGACAGATGTTCCTTGCACTCTGGATGACACTGACAGATGTACCTTGCTCGATGACACTACCCATACCTTGCACTCTCACTGACACTGACAGACGTACCTTGCACTCTGGCTGACACTGACAGATGTACCTTGCACTCTCACTGACACTGACAGATGTACCTTGCACTCTGGCTGTCACTGAGAGATGTACCTTGCACTCTGGCTGACACTGACAGATGTTCCTTGCACTCTGGATGATACTGACAGATGTACCTTGCTCGATGACACTACCCATACCTTGCACTCTGGATGACACTGACAGATGTACCTTGCTCGATGACACTACCCATACCTTGCACTCTGGCTGACACTGACAGATGTACCTTGCACTCTGGATGACACTGACAGATACATGTACCTTGCACTCTGGATGACACTGACAGATGTACCTTGCACTCTGGATGACACTGACAGATGTACCTTGCACTCTGGCTGACACTGACAGATGTACCTTGCACTCTGGCTGACACTGACAGATGTACCTTGCACTCTGGCTGACACTGACAGATGTACCTTGCACTCTCACTGACACTGACAGATGTACCTTGCACTCTGGCTGACACTGACAGATGTACCTTGCACTCTGGATGACACTGACAGATGTACCTTGCACTCTGGATGACACTGACAGATGTACCTTGCACTCTGGATGACACTGACAGATGTACCTTGCACTCTGGCTGACACTGACAGATGTACCTTGCACTCTGGCTGACACTGACAGATGTACCTTGCACTCTGGCTGACACTGACAGATGTACCTTGCACTCTGGCTGACACTGACAGATGTATCTTGCACTCTGGCTGACACTGACAGATGTACCTTGCACTCTGGATGACACTGACAGATGTACCTTGCACTCTGGCTGACACTGACAGATGTACCTTGCACTCTCACTGACACTGACAGATGTACCTTGCACTCTGGATGACACTGACAGATGTACCTTGCACTCTGGATGACACTGACAGATGTACCTTGCACTCTGGCTGACACTGACAGATGTACCTTGCACTCTGGCTGACACTGACAGATGTACCTTGCACTCTGGCTGACACTGACAGATGTACCTTGCACTCTGGCTGACACTGACAGATGTACCTTGCACTCTGGCTGACACTGACAGATGTACCTTGCACTCTGGCTGACACTGACAGATGTACCTTGCACTCTGGCTGACACTGACAGATGTACCTTGCACTCTGGATGACACTGACAGATGTACCTTGCACTCTGGATGACACTGACAGATGTACCTTGCACTCTGGATGACACTGACAGATGTACCTTGCACTCTGGCTGACACTGACAGATGTACCTTGCACTCTGGCTGACACTGACAGATGTACCTTGCACTCTCACTGACACTGACAGATGTACCTTGCACTCTGGCTGACACTGACAGATGTACCTTGCACTCTGGCTGACACTGACAGATGTACCTTGCACTCTGGCTGACACTGACAGATGTACCTTGCACTCTGGCTGACACTGACAGATGTACCTTGCACTCTGGCTGACACTGACAGATGTACCTTGCACTCTGGCTGACACTGACAGATGTACCTTGCACTCTGGCTGACACTGACAGATGTACCTTGCACTCTGGCTGACACTGACAGATGTACCTTGCACTCTGGCTGACACTGACAGATGTACCTTGCACTCTGGCTGACACTGACAGATGTACCTTGCACTCTGGCTGACACTGACAGATGTACCTTGCACTCTGGCTGACACTGACAGATGTACCTTGCACTCTGGATGACACTGACAGATGTACCTTGCACTCTGGCTGACACTGACAGATGTACCTTGCACTCTGGCTGACACTGACAGATGTACCTTGCACTCTGGCTGACACTGACAGATGTACCTTGCACTCTGGCTGACACTGACAGATGTACCTTGCACTCTGGCTGACACTGACAGATGTACCTTGCACTCTCACTGACACTGACAGATGTACCTTGCACTCTGGCTGACACTGACAGATGTACCTTGCACTCTGGATGACACTGACAGATATACCTTGCACTCTGGATGACACTGACAGATGTACCTTGCACTCTGGATGACACTGACAGATGTACCTTGCACTCTGGCTGACACTGACAGATGTACCTTGCACTCTGGCTGACACTGACAGATGTACCTTGCACTCTGGCTGACACTGACAGATGTACCTTGCACTCTGGCTGACACTGACAGATGTACCTTGCACTCTGACTGACACTGACAGATGTACCTTGCACTCTGGATGACACTGACAGATGTACCTTGCACTCTGGATGACACTGACAGATGTACCTTGCACTCTCACTGACACTGACAGATGTACCTTGCACTCTGGATGACACTGACAGATGTACCTTGCACTCTGGATGACACTGACAGATGTACCTTGCACTCTGGATGACACTGACAGATGTACCTTGCACTCTGGCTGACACTGACAGATGTACCTTGCACTCTGGATGACATTGACAGATGTACCTTGCACTCTGGATGACACTGACATATGTACCTTGCACTCTGGATGACACTGACAGATGTACCTTGCACTCTGGCTGACACTGACAGATGTACCTTGCACTCTGGCTGACACTGACAGATGTACCTTGCACTCTGGCTGACACTGACAGATGTACCTTGCACTCTCACTGACACTGACAGATGTACCTTGCACTCTCACTGACACTGACAGATGTACCTTGCACTCTGGCTGACACTGACAGATGTACCTTGCACTCTGGCTGACACTGACAGATGTACCTTGCACTCTCACTGACACTGACAGATGTACCTTGCACTCTGGCTGACACTGACAGATGTACCTTGCACTCTCACTGACACTGACAGATGTACCTTGCACTCTGGCTGACACTGACAGATGTACCTTGCACTCTGGCTGACACTGACAGATGTACCTTGCACTCTGGCTGACACTGACAGATGTACCTTGCACTCTCACTGACACTGACAGATGTACCTTGCACTCTGGCTGACACTGACAGATGTACCTTGCACTCTGGCTGACACTGACAGATGTACCTTGCACTCTGGCTGACACTGACAGATGTACCTTGCACTCTGGCTGACACTGACAGATGTACCTTGCACTCTGGCTGACACTGACAGATGTACCTTGCACTCTGGCTGACACTGACAGATGTACCTTGCACTCTGGCTGACACTGACAGATGTACCTTGCACTCTGGCTGACACTGACAGATGTACCTTGCACTCTGGCTGACACTGACAGATGTACCTTGCACTCTGGCTGACATTGACAGATGTACCTTGCACTCTGGCTGACACTGACAGATGTACCTTGCACTCTGGCTGACACTGACAGATGTACCTTGCACTCTGGCTGACACTGACAGATGTATCTTGCACTCTGGCTGACACTGACAGATGTATCTTGCACTCTGGCTGACACTGACAGATGTACCTTGCACTCTGGCTGACACTGACAGATGTACCTTGCACTCTGGCTGGCACTGACAGATGTACCTTGCACTCTGGCTGACACTGACAGATGTACCTTGCACTCTGGCTGACACTGACAGATGTACCTTGCACTCTGGCTGACACTGACAGATGAAGCCACCATGTCAAATTGCTTTAGTACAGTGCCTGGAGCACTTGCCTACAGTCACTGGCAGCGAGTCTAGCAGCATTTCCAAACTGCGGATTCTCGAGCCGCTTCCTTGGGCAAGGTGCTACATTGATTCTTATACCAAGGACTTAAACTGGTTACTGGGCACTGCACAGCAGCCATTGGGGATGAAATTACCATATAAAATTTTCCTAAGAGAAAAAAAAAGAGGATGAAATGAAGACCACCACCATCCACCCATCACTATCAACCACCCACCCATCACAACCCTCCCACCAACATCACCCACCCACCCACCCACCACCATCAGCATAGTAGGTTGTTCCCCTGTAGTCAGTGTACCCTTGCAGGGGAAATGTGACTGCTTGTATAGGGTTCAATCTCCCATGGGAGAGTGCCTGCACAGTAGGGTCTCCTTGCTCTGACCCTGCTTGAGTCTCCCCCACTGCTTGAGTCTCCTCTACTGCTTGAGTCTCCCCCACTGCTTGAGTCTACCCCACTGCTTGAGTCTCCCCTACTGCTTGAGTCTCCCCCACTGCTTGAGTCTCCCCCACTGCTTGGGGCTGCCCCACTGCTTGAGTCTCCCCCACTGCTTGGGCTGCCCCACTGCTTGAGTCTCCCCCACTGCTTGAGTCTCCCCCACTGCTTGAGTCTCCCCCACTGCTTGGGTGTCCCCCACTGCTTGGGTCTCCCCCACTGCTTGGGGCTGCCCCACTGCTTGAGTCTCCCCCACTGCTTGGGTGTCCCCCACTGCTTGGGGCTGCCCCACTGCTCCAGGTCTCCCCCACTGCTTGAGTCTCCCCTACTGCTTGAGTCTCCCCTACTGCTTGAGTCTCCCCCACTGCTTGAGTCTCCCCCACTGCTTGGGGCTGCCCCACTGCTTGAGTCTCCCCCACTGCTTGGGGCTGCCCCACTGCTTGAGTCTCCCCCACTGCTTGAGTCTCCCCCACTGCTTGAGTCTCCCCCACTGCTTGAGTCTCCCCCACTGCTTGAGTCTCCCCCACTGCTTGAGTCTCCCCCACTGCTTGAGTCTCCCCCACTGCTTGAGTCTCCCCCACTGCTTGAGTCTCCCCCACTGCTTGGGTGTCCCCCACTGCTTGGGTGTCCCCCACTGCTTGAGTCTCCCCCACTGCTTGGGTCTCCCCCACTGCTTGGGTCTCCCCCACTGCTTGAGTCTCCCCCACTGCTTGAGTCTCCCCCACTGCTTGAGTCTCCCCCACTGCTTGAGTCTCCCCCACTGCTTGGGGCTGCCCCACTGCTTGGGTCTCCCCCACTGCTTGAGTCTCCCCCACTGCTTGAGTCTCCCCCACTGCTTGAGTCTCCCCCACTGCTTGAGTCTCCCCCACTGCTTGAGTCTCCCCCACTGCTTGAGTCTCCCCCACTGCTTGAGTCTCCCCCACTGCTTGGGTGTCCCCCACTGCTTGGGGCTGCCCCACTGCTTGAGTCTCCCCCACTGCTTGAGTCTCCCCCTCTGCTTGAGTCTCTCCCACTGCTTGAGTCTCCCCCACTGCTTGAGTCTCCCCCACTGCTTGGGGCTGCCCCACTGCTTGGGTCTCCCTCACTGCTTGAGTCTCCCCCACTGCTTGAGTCTCCCCCACTGCGAGTCTCCCCCACTGCTTGGGTCTCCCCCACTGCTTGAGTCTCCTGCACTGCTTGGGGCTGCCCCACTGCTTGAGTCTCCCCCACTGCTTGAGTCTCCCCCACTGCTTGAGTCTCCCCCACTGCTTGGGGCTGCCCCACTGCTTGAGTCTCCCCCACTGCTTGGGGCTGCCCCACTGCTTGAGTCTCCCCCACTGCTTGGGTCTCCCCCACTGCTTGAGTCTCCCCCACTGCTTGGGGCTGCCCCACTGCTTGAGTCTCCCCCACTGCTTGGGGCTGCCACACTGCTTGGTTCTCCCCCAGTGCTTGAGTCTCTCCCACTGCTTGAGTCTCCCCGACTGCTCGGGGCTGCCACACTGCTTGGGTCTCCCCCACTGCGAGTCTCCCCCACTGCTTGAGTCTCCACCACTGCTTGGGTCTCCCCCACTGCTTGAGTCTCCCCCACTGCTTGAGTCTCCCCCTCTGCTTGAGTCTCCCCCACTGCTTGGGGCTGCCCCACTGCTTGAGTCTCCCCCACTGCTTGGGGCTGCCACACTGCTTGAGTCTCCCCCACTGCTTGAGTCTCTCCCACTGCTTGAGTGTCCCCCACTGCTTGGGGCTGCCCCACTGCTTGAGTCCCCCCCACTGCTTGGGGCTGCCCCACTGCTTGGGGCTGCCCCACTGCTTGGGGCTGCCCCACTACTTGAGTCTCCCCCACTGCTTGAGTCTCCCCCACTGCTTGAGTCTCCCCCACTGCTTGGGGCTGCCCCACTGCTTGAGTCTCCCCCACTGCTTGAGTCTCCCCCACTGCTTGAGTCTCCCCCACTGCTTGAGTCTCCCCCACTACTTGGGGCTGCCCCTGGCTGAGCTACTGGAGCAGGTCCCCAAAGCCCCACAGCCAGGGGGTCTAGCTGATGAGGGTGGCATCCAGCATCTCCAGCTGCATGCCATTATCTTATACTTATCCCTCTCTCCCTCCCTTCCTCCATCCATCCATCCAACCATCCTCCCACTCACCCACCCATCCATCCATCCATCCATCCATCCATCCATCCATCCATCCATCCATCCATCCTTTGGTCAGAGGGTCAGTTGATCGGTCTGTCTGTCTGCGTCTGTGTGTCTGCCTGTCTGTCATCCATCCAATAATCCATCCATCCATCCATCCATCCATCCATCCATCCATCTCATGAATATAGTTGCAAAGAAAATATTATTCTTTTTGCTTCTTGCTAGCACAGGCCTGGTGACTTCTTGCTAGCACAGGCCTGGTGTCTTCTTGCTAACACAGGCCTGGTCACTTCTTGCTAAACCAGGCCTGGTCACTTCTTGCTAACACAGGCCTGGTCAGTTCTTGCTAGCACAGGCCTAGTGACTTCTTGCTAACACAGACCTGGTCACTTCTTGCTAGCACGGGTCTAGTGACTTCTTGCTAGCAGAGACCTGGTCACTTCTTGCTAGCACAGGCCTGGTCACTTCTTGCTAGCACAGGCCTGGTCACTTCTTGCTAACACAGACCTGGTCACTTCTCACTAGCACAGACCTGGTCATTTCTTGCTAGCACATGCCTGGTCACTTCTC
>JAWQFJ010000495.1:30209-32709 GCA_034096865.1 Theodoxus fluviatilis
CCAAGCCTCCAAGCAACACCACTCTACATCCCAGCCCTGCTCCAAGCCTCCAAGCAACACCACTCTACATCCCAGCCCTGCTCCAAGCCTCCAAGCAACACCACTCTACATCCCAGCCCTGCTCCAAGCCTCCAAGCAACACCACTCTACATCCCAGCCCTGCTCCAAGCCTCCAAGCAACACCACCCTACATCCCAGCCCTGCTCCAAGCAACACCACCCTACATCCCAGCCCTGCTCCAAGCCTCCAAGCAACACCACTCTACATCCCAGCCCTGCTCCAAGCCTCCAAGCAACACCACTCTACATCCCAGCCCTGCTCCAAGCCTCCAAGCAACACCACTCTACATCCCAGCCCTGCTCCAAGCCTCCAAGCAACACCACTCTACATCCCAGCCCTGCTCCAAGCCTCCAAGCAACACCACTCTACATCCCAGCCCTGCTCCAAGCCTCCAAGCAACACCACTCTACATCCCAGCCCTGCTCCAAGCCTCCAAGCAACACCACCCTACATCCCAGCCCTGCTCCAAGCCTCCAAGCAACACCACTCTACATCCCAGCCCTGCTCCAAGCCTCCAAGCAACACCACTCTACATCCCAGCCCTGCTCCAAGCCTCCAAGCAACACCACTCTACATCCCAGCCCTGCTCCAAGCCTCCAAGCAACACCACTCTACATCCCAGCCCTGCTCCAAGCCTCCAAGCAACACCACTCTACATCCCAGCCCTGCTCCAAGCCTCCAAGCAACACCACTCTACATCCCAGCCCTGCTCCAAGCCTCCAAGCAACACCACCCTACATCCCAGCCCTGCTCCAAGCAACACCACCCTACATCCCAGCCCTGCTCCAAGCCTCCAAGCAAGCCCAACCCACCAGCTCCCCCTGTCCTGTCAGCAGAATAAGGATGCCAAAAGACATATGACTATGAGACAAAATACACTCTTTCAAATTGTATGTATTTCTACAAGTATGAACAATTTCAGCCACTGCAGTTTGTTGAACATTACACACTACTGCAACTAAAATCTGCCATTGACTGGTATCAGTCATATTGCACTTCAGTATTATGTATCTATAGGTGCAGCAAAACAGTAGAGATGGATTTGTAACCATTTCAAGAACATCTCCCTACCAGTCTTCAAGTTTACTTCCCCTTTCGTTCCAATGGACAGTCCAGACAAAAAGGGGTGAAGACGTTTGAGACACCGGGTACACAAACTATCACAGAGGAGGAGCAGGACCAAAAGCTGGAAAAGCAAAAACTGGAGGACCAGGAGCAAGAGAATGAGGAAGAGGAGCAGCAGCAGGAGAAACAGGAGCAAGATAATCAAGAGGATCGAGGAGCAGCAGGAGAAGCAGCAGCAGGAGAAGCAGTAGCAGGATGAGGAGTAGCAGCAGGAGGAGGAAGAGGAGCAGCAGCAGCAGGAGAAACAGGAGCAAAAGAATCAAGAGGAGGAGCAGCAGCAGGAGCAGCAGCAGCAGGAGGATGAGGAGTAGCAGCAGGAGGAGGAATAGCAGCAGCAGCAGGAGGAGGAGAAACAGGAACAAGAGGAGCAAGTGGAGCAAGAGGAAGAGGAGGAGGAGGAGGAGGGGGAGGGGGAAGGAGGAAGAGAGGGAGGAGGAAGAGGGAGGAGGAGAAAGGAGGAGAAGAAAGGAGGAGAAAGGAGGAGAAAGGAGGAGAAAGGAGGAGAAGGAGGAGAAAGGAGGAGAAAGGAGGAGGAGGAGAAGGAGGAGGAGAAGGAGGAGGGAGGAGGAGGGGGAGGGAGGAGGAGGAGAGAGAAGGGAGGAGGAGCAGAGAAACATCAGGAGGAGCAGAGAAACATGAGGCGGAGGGATCGAGGAAGGGCACAATCAGGAGGAAAAGATTGAGACTAGGAGGAAGAGACAGGAAGTGATGAGGACCCGGAGCAGCAAGGGGGCAGCGTGTGATAGAGCAAGGTGCATGATTGCAAGTATTTTAATGGAGGAGTTGGGAGGAAGCTAGGACGCCACATCGACAGGCCTTGGAACACCTAAGAGCACTTACCATAGTCCAGTCCTTTCTGCGTGATTCGTGCCCTGAAGCCAGAGTTGGTACCCTCTACACAGGCCATGAAAAAAAACACAACAGCGACGATCAAACTCAGCATTCCCGCCATGACGGCGACCAGCAAATCCCACAGAAGTCGAGCGCTGAGACGGCTGCCAAACTACTCGTCCCGGTGTGGTAGAGTGGTGTCAATGAAGCAATAAGTCTTCCGTCTAGACGCTGTAGCAGTGTTCTACCCATGACGTGCCTGGGTATATGTAGTCTCGGAGGAAATACTTCCTCGTTCAGTCTTCGCTTCCAGTAAGCAAGAGGAGGTAACTCGAAACGACTTTCTGGTCGTAGGTGTCAAAAGAGATACAGCTATACATGGCTGACGTTTTCGCTTCTGAACCGTATAAAATAAGGACACAGAGTGATAAAAATATATAAGTAAATGGAAGTAAATAATCGTATGCTACTGCCTGCCCACGGT
>JAWQFJ010000495.1:35209-36288 GCA_034096865.1 Theodoxus fluviatilis
ATAGTGTAAAATGGGAGAAGAAAATAACTCTTCAAAGACAAGAATAGGCCTACATTTAGGGTACACTGGAAGAAGAAAAATAGGGCTGAACATTTCAGTCCATGGTTCCCTTTTTCTTGTAAAGTGTTCAGGTGTGATTCGAAGTCAACTCTAAGCCTACAACATAATTAACCGCCTAAATCCCCCCCCCCCCCCCCCCAAAAAAAAAAAAAAAAAAAAAAAAAGAACTAACAGGTAGCCTGATAGGTCTAGTCACTGGGGACACTTCTTGTTCCAAATTGTCCAGCCAGGACTGGGCCTTACCAGTGATGTAATTTGTTCAATCTTGAGTGTGTAAGAGGGTGAGAATATGATGTACATACTTGTCCAGACCACTGTAATTCAACTTCCATACATGTGTGCCTAGATGGTAACTGCAGAGATACGTGAGGAGGCGTGTTTCGCTCACTCTGTGGCTGCCGTAGAGATGTATGAGGTTCACGCAGCTCACACGTGGTTAAAGCGCCAGCTAGCATTTCAATCTGACCAGCCAGTATTTGCGTGTTTTTGAGATCACACCAAAATTGAGAGTTTATTCATTTCATATATCATGCACTGCTTTAGAAGTTTCGTTTGCGCCCGCTCACGCCCTCGTGATGGCTATTTAAAGCCCCTGCCTTTAACAGCGCCAACACATGGGCAGAGACCAGAGACGAGATGAGAGGAGGAGAGAGGTAAGACGAGAGACCAGAGACAGCACCAAGCACGAGCAACAGTCAGGATGGCAGAGCGAGAGGTCACGGGAAGGTCATTCCGGTGTACAGCTTTTATGCCTGCATTGCCCTGAATTGCCTTGTTATCATGAATAAACTCGGAGAAGTTTATGACCAAGCCTTCCTGTTCTGCTGATCCCTTAATTGGAGGGAGTGAAGGGAGAGAGACAGGCACACTGCCTCTACACTTCCTGCCTGCATGCCCAGCTGGCCACATCAAAGGAACCCAGGGTCGGTCCTGCGCCATGGGGTAGAGAGAATTCCAAACGCCTCTCTATAGCCCCACCCGCGCCTAGGCCCACACCAAACAGGAGCCCCCTGTCTACA
>JAWQFJ010000496.1:0-45000 GCA_034096865.1 Theodoxus fluviatilis
TTTATTATTTCCTGTAATGCTCTCAAGCCCATGTTAGATGAGACGAGACTGCAAACCGTAGCCCTCACCGTAATGTCGTTGTCCTGGATGCGGGTGGCCCTTCCCTCCCTAGGGAGTCGGGGTGACGTGGAGACGGAGAACCGTGCTGACCCAAAGGAGAGTTGCCGTGTGGCGCTCCGTGACATGCAGAGGGAAAGGCAAGGCGCAGTTGGGATCCGGACTCATGAGCCCCACTGGGCTTATTATAGGCCCGTTGACACGGTGCAGTCTCGTAATCGATTCGAAACAAGATTACCACGAAGAGCCACTCCCGTCCTCCGATGACGGATTCCCTCTTTGTTAGACAGCGCGTCGGGCTTCCGGTGCTACAACTCTTTTCTTGAAAGCTCACTTGTTGATTGCTATTGGAAATCGGAATCGAGTATAGAATGACGAATATTGGGTCCTTAAGAATGTCAATCGATCAACATTTTTGTTGAGTTTGCGATGATGGCACTGCCCACTGCAGCTGCAGTTTTCTTCCTGCTGCCTGTGCTGCTGTTGCTGCCATAGTTGCTGCTGGCTGTGCTGCTGTTGCTGCCATAGTAGCTGTTGCCATAGTTGCTGCTGCCATAGTTGCTGCTGCCATAGTTGCTGTTGCCATAGTTGATGTTGCCATAGTTGCTGTTGCCATTGTTGCTGTTGCTGCCATAGTTGCTGCTGCCATAGTTGCTGCTACCATAGTTGCTGCTGCCATAGTTGCTGTTGCCATAGTTGCTGCTGCCATAGTTGCTGCTGCCATAGTTGCTGCTGCCATAGTTGCTGCTGCCATAGTCGCTGCTGCCATAGTCGCTGTTGCCATAGTTGCTGCTGCCATAGTTGCTGCTGCCATAGTTACTGCTGCCATAGTTGCTGCTGCCATAGTTGTTGCTGCCATAGTTGCTGCTGCCATAGTTGCGGCTACAGTTGCTGTTGCTGCCATAGTTGCTGCTGCGGCCATAGTTGCTGTTGCTGCCATAGTTGCTGCTGCCATAGTTGCTGTTGCTGCCATAGTTGCTGCTGCTGCAGTTGCTGTTGCTGCCATAGTTGCTGCTGCCATAGTTCCTGTTGCCATAGCTGCTGTTGCCATAGTTGCTGCTGCAGTTGCTGTTGCTGCCATAGTTGCTGCTGCCATAGTTGCTGTTGCTGCCATAGTTGCTGCTGCTGCAGTTGCTGTTGCTGCCATAGTTGCTGTTGCCATAGTTCCTGTTGCCATAGCTGCTGCTGCCATAGTTGCTGCTGCTGCAGTTGCTGTTGCTGCCATAGTTGCTGTTGCCATAGTTGCTGCTGCCATAGTTGCTGCTGCTGCAGTTACTGTTGCTGCCATAGTTGTTGCTGTTACAGTTGCTGTTGCTGCCATAGTTGCTTTTGCCATAGTTGCTGCTGCCATAGTTGCTGTTGCTGCCATAGTTGCTGCTGCTGCAGTTGCTGCTGCTGCCATAGTTGCTGCTGCTGCAGTTGCTGTTGCTGCCATAGTTGCTGTTGCCATAGTTGCTGCTACAGTTGCTGTTGCTGCTACAGTTGCTGTTGCTGCTACAGTTGCTGTTGCTGCTACAGTTGCTGTTGCTGCTACAGTTGCTGATGCGGCCATAGTTGCTGCTGCCATAGTTGCTGTTGCCATAGTTGCAGTTGCCGCCATAGTTGCTGTTGCCATAGTTGCTGCTGCCATAGTTGCTGCTGCTGCAGTTGCTGTTGCCATAGTTGCTGCTGCTACAGTTGCTGTTGCTGCCATTGTTGTTGCTGCTACAGTTGCTGTTGCCATAGTTGCTGCTGCCATAGTTGCTGCTGCTGCAGTTGCTGTTGCTGCCATAGTTGCTGCTGCCATAGTTGCTTGTTGCCATAGTTGCTTGTTGCCATAGTTGCTGCTGCCATAGTTGCTGCTGCTGCAGTTGCTGTTGCTGCCATAGTTGCTGCTGCCACAGTTGCTGTTGCTGCCATAGTTGCTTTTGCCATAGTTCCTTGTTACCATAGTTGCTGCTGCCATAGTTGCTGCTGCTGCTGTTGCTGCCATAGTTGTTGCTGCTACAGTTGCTGTTTCTGCCATAGTTGCTGCTGCTGCTGCTGTTGCCATAGTTGTTGCTGCTACAGTTGCTGTTGCTGCCATAGTTGCTGCCGCCCTAGTTGCTGTTGCCATAGTTGCTGCTGCCATAGTTGCTGTTGCCATAGCTGCTTTTGCTATAGTTGCTGTTGACATAGTTGCTGCTGCCATAGTTGCTGTTGCCATAGTTGCTGCTGCCATAGTTGCTGTTGCCATAGTTGCTGCTGCTGCAGTTGCTGTTGCTGCCATAGTTGCTGCTGCCATAGTTGCTGTTGCTGCCATAGTTGCTGCTGCCATAGTTGCTGTTGCCATAGTTGCTGATGCCATAGTTGCTGTTGCCATAGTTGCTGCTGCCATAGTTGCTGCTGCTGCAGTTGCTGTTGCTGCCATAGATGTTGCTGCTACAGTTACTGTTGCTGCCATAGTTGCTGCTGCCATAGTTGCTGTTGCCATAGTTGCTGCTGCCATAGTTGCTGCTGCTGCAGTTGCTGTTGCTGCCATAGATGTTGCTGCTACAGTTACTGTTGCTGCCATAGTTGCTGCTGCCATAGTTGCTGTTGCCATAGTTGCTGCTGCCATAGTTGCTGCTGCTGCAGTTGCTGTTGCTGCCATAGTTGTTGCTGCTGCCATAGTTGCTGTTGCCATAGTTGCTGCAGCCATAGTTGCTGTTGCTGCAGTTGCTGTTGTTGGCGTAGTTGCTGCTGCTACATTTGCTGTTGCTGCCATAGTTGCTGTTGCCATAGTTGCTGATGCTACAATTGCTGTTGCTGCCATAGTTGCTGTTGCTATAGTTGCTGTTGCCATAGTTACTGTTGCTGCAGTTGCTGTTGCTGCCAAGTTGCTGCTGCTGCAGTTGCTGTTGCTGCCGTAGTTGCTGCTGCTACAGTTACTGTTGCCATAGTTGCTGCTACCATAGTTGCTGCTGCCATTGTTGCTGCTGCCATTGTTGCTGTTGCCATAGTTGCTGCTGCCATAGTTACTGTTGCCATAGTTGCTGTTGCCATAGTTGCTGTTGCCATAGTTGCTGTTGCCATAGTTGCTGCTGCCATAGTTGCTGTTGCCATAGTTGCTGCTGCCATAGTTGCTGTTGCCATAGTTGCTGCTGCCATAGTTGCTGTTGCCATAGTTGCTGCTGCTATCTCCACTGGTACTTTGGGGAAAAGAAAGAAAACCCGATGATCTATGCCGGTTAGGATGGAGTCACGTTGAGCCCCGAATGCAGGTGACAAGTCGCCTGATGAAATGCTCACCTGTAACTTTCAGATGCCATTTGTTCGCAAAGAAGAAGATAATTACAAAAGGTTAAAGGTGTGGATTTATACAGTGACACGTCACCCGTGTCAGGGTCTCAAACAGTTTTACACTTTACACTTTGACCAGTGAACCACTTGATCAATCCTTCACTGGCACCTGACCACAAGCACAGTGACAAACACTTCAGACGCACACAATCAGGCACCAGCACCAACTTCTCTCCTGGGGAGGATTCCAACCCGGTGTTGGCTCATGGCCGCATACGAGGGTTAATCGCACTACAGTGTGCCATCACAGCCGTTTCAGGTACCCGGTTTTACTCCTTCTTGGAGGGAAGCATCTTGCTGAAGGACGCAACTCTGGAAACTGCGCACCTCCGAACGCCGCACCTACTTGTCGCAAGCGACTACAGGTCAAACGCGCCAAGCACTCGGTCACAGGGCCCTACAACATGACACAAGTTTAACGCCCTATCAGCCCATGTAGGCTATGTAAGACCATTAATCACGAAAGTCCCTGTAGCTGGTTAGAGTAAGAGCAAGCCATGTCACAATTTCCCTAGTTATTCGCCTCGAACAAAATGCGCAAGGAGACGATTGGGCCTGTTCTTACCCATTGCCCACGGGGGAATCATCTCCTAAAATGACATTGATGAATGAGCAGTTGGACAGCGTGTTTGGATCGATAGGTAAAGCTCGTTACTCCTCTTGGCATTATGCCGTATTAACTATGCTTTAAAAAAATCGTCAAAAAACAACTGCTGCTTTTGATTGCATTGCTTAACGAGAGTTTTGAGAACGCAGTTCACATGGATAGGAGAAGGAGGATGTCCATGATGAAGAGGTAGAGTGCGAAACCAGAGGTAGTGGTCCTTGCTGAGGGCATCTGATGGATTGGGGCTTGGCGTGGCGGAACCATAGACGTGGCCAAGTGTCTGTCTGACAGGCAACGTCAGCGTGCGTTCATCAGGAAATGGAGATCAACACTACGTAGGAGCTTGAGGTCAAGACTGCACGGTTTTGCTGAGGAGGTGGTCCTCCATAGAACTCCCTTCAGCAGTTCTGAAACCACGACTAATTCTGGTTGTGGTAGCCATGCTAAGATTTGCAGTGAGACAAAACTGGATGTATTAACGGGGACTGACTTTTGTGTGTTGATGTCTGGACCGATGTTTTTAAAATAAGGTGAGTTATCTAAACCTGTAAATATTGACCGAATTATTCATGACAAATCCGATCCAGCATTCGCCTGAGGGAGCTTGACATCAATCAGATTAAAGCTGAGTGTAATGATATCAATCCCCCAGCAAGAGAGGGCTGTGAACCAGAGAAAATGCTTATTCTTAGAAAAGACTTCTGTTCTGCTGAATCACGCTACTAAATGAAATCATGCTGATGGACACCACTGACGCAATGCGCTCTGGTCTGTAATGTAAAAAGTCTGTGTTTAGTCTTGTTAGTTTAGCTTCTAGTGGTCAGCATAAACCGATTTGATCATGGATCTTTCTTTCCCTGCTGAGGTTTTTGCTGGATATAAGAATGTGGTACAGTCAAGTTATTGTTGTCACATGTGTACAGTAGTCGCTGAGCTTTTGTGTAGAGTCTGGATGCTGTGTGATGTTGTGGTCTGATAAAACGAGAGGACATATATATGCTTAACTCTTATTGGGCGAAGATTTTGAAAGCACCGTTTTGAAGAGAGGGCGCTTTCACTTCATTGCAATGGAAGGCTGAAAGAAAGGGACAGGGCAGTTCGTGGGGCATTGTGTGAATTCGAAATGTAGATTAAGAGGATGGGACGCACCGGGTGGACAATAATATCTGGGAACTTAAAGTGGCAAACTGACTGTTGGGTCACCGAGAAGGGGCGGCGTAGCGGGATGATGGATGGGTGGGTGGGGTGGATGGAGTGGGTGGAGGGATCATTGATGTGGGTGTTGGAGCTGAGGTCGGGCTTGTTGAGGGAGCAGCTGGAGTACGACACAGAGGACGATGCTCGGGCCCTGGACTATCCAGTGCATTAGCCTGATTACCCAGCACCCACTATGGCGACCACTATGCTGCTTCGTGATGGATAGAGATGAAGCAAGGGCGATAACTGAGGAGACCAAGCGGGATTCGCCACCAGGCGGCGTTAGCTGCAATCGCGGCAACACCTACCTCTGGAGAACCCAGGACCCTTGATTGAATTGCCTCCCCCTCGTACTTTTTTTTCCTACCCTCGCCTATTCCGCTCGGCAGTCGTCCGTAATCTCTCTCTCTCTCTCTCTCTCTCTCTCTCTCTCTCTTTCTCTCTCTCTCTGTTTCTCTCTCTCTCTCTCTCTCTCTCTGTCTTCTCTCTCTCTCTCTGTTTCTCTCTCTCTCTCTGTTTCTCTCTCTCTCTGTTTCTCTCTCTCTCTCTCTCTCTCTCTCTCTCTCTCTCTCTCTCTCTCTCTCTCTCTCTCTCTCTCTGTGTCTCTCTCTCTCTCTCTGTCTCTCTCTGTCTCTGTCTCTCTGTCTCTCTCTCTCTCTCTCTATCTCGCTCGCTCGCTCCCCCCTTGCTCCCCCTCGCTCCCTCCCCAACCCCCCCCCCCCTCCCCCCTCCACCCCTAAAAAGTATATGCCTACCTGTCAATATTATGTGGGTGAGTATGAGCGCGTGCGCGTGTGTGTCTGTGTGTTTGTTTGTCTGTCTGTTTAGTCAGTCCGCATGTTCAGTCAGTCTGTCTACCTGCCTTCTTGCCCGCAATTGTACATGTCTGCTTGCCTACATGTCTGTCTGTTTGCCTGCTTACATGCCTGCCTGCCTGCCCTACTGTCTGTCCGTTCATCCGTTCGTCCGAAAGTGAGTGCAGGCGTGCATCCGAGAGCCATGTGTACGTGCGTTCTGTTAAGAGTGAGTATTTCAGTGTAAGAAACAATTCTTCCCCAAATCTACCCAGTTCTTCCCTTCTTGCACGAAAACCTTAACAATACACAAACACCACCACCACCACCACCCCGCCCCCCGCCCCCCCCGCCCCCCGCCCCCCGCCCCCCCCCCCCAAAAAAAAAAAAATCAATTTCATGCTAATGCGAGGGAATCTTTGGTGAAGGGGGAAGACCAAATTTCCTGCAAGACCACTTTTCAGGCCCAAGCTTGAAGGCATTCTTGTGCATTGCGTTTATTTCTGTTCGTACAGGGGCTGTCACAGCTGCTGCCTTACGCCAATTTGTACCGTACTTGGGAAGGAAACATTTAGCGTGACCCAGCTTCTCTCTGACAAATGCTGTTTTGACATCTGGATGCAGTGAAGGGGAGAGGCCTGCCTTTGTGTGCTGTAGTCACCACTGTTTTCCAGGCCCAGGGCACTGCAACAAGGGAAGAAAAATAGCCCCTGCTTCCAGCTACACAGTCGCACAATCGTTGGCCAGGAAGTGGTAATTCCTAAATGAAAATGGAGGGAACACTTTAGGGAGGGTTTTGAGCCCTTTGACAGTGAAAACGATGAAGTGCGTCAGTGTGCTAGGCACAGGGAACTCGGGTTTGAACAGACTATGTCAGATCATTGAACATGTCAGGAAAGCATTTGCACAGGTGATTTGTAGTATAACCTTGATGTAGCTGGTTTTGACCTCTCAGCAATACTAGTCTTTGTTTTAGGAAATAGTTTTTGTTCAAAAACATTTATGGGCCGTCCCAAGACTATTTATTACAAGAAAATGCATGTCTGTTGTCTGGTAAGTATAAGACACATGCTGGGTTTTCCAGGAAGAATTACTACTGTACTCAGTCAGCTGGAGCGGATGGTAGCAAAGGAATTTCTTTTGATGACTGTCCGCTCAGTGGTGTCGCCAAACACGTCTGACATTATCCATTCACTGCTTCCTGCAAACGTACGCGACACTCCACACGGACTGACTGAGCACGTGGCACTGTGGATTCAAAGGTCAAGGCTGGGACCTTGCGGCAGCAGGAAATGATCGGAAATTGTGCGTTGTGCCTCTTGCTGTTGCCGCAGCCGCAACCAGAGGCAGGAAAAAAACACTCTTTGCACGTTCCGCTTCTAAGGAAAGCGATTGGTACACGATCAGCAGATTTTTCTGTAGTTTTGCTGCTATCGTTGATTTTTCCTGTTACATAAGTTGTTTGTTTTGACGCCTAGGAGTTGTTTTCCCCACCTCATTTATAAACAGTGAATGTAAGTAATGATAGCTACTTGGTTGAAATACGAAACCCGATTACTTTACTCTTAAATGATTTTAAACGTTTAATGATCGTACTGTTTCACTGGTATAAAGGCTATACATTTTGTCCCTCAAATTAATACAAATTTGAATTTCTTCTTCTTCTTCTTCTTCTTCTTCTTCTTCTTCTTCTTCTTCTTCTTCTTCTTCTTCTTCTTCTTCTTCTTCTTCTTCTTCTTCTTCTTCTTCTTCTTCTTCTTCTTCTTCTTCTCTCCTTCATTCTTCTTCTTCTTCTTCTTCTTCTTCTTCTTCTTCTTCTTCTTCTTCTTCTTCTTCTTCTTCTTCTTCTTCTTCTTCTTCTTCTTCTTTCTTCTTCTTCTTCTTCTTTCTTCTTCTTTTTCTTCTTTCTTCTTTCTTCTTCTTCTTCTTCTTCTTCTTCTTCTTCTTCTTCTTCTTCTTCTTCTTCTTCTTCTTCTTCTTCTTCTTTCTTTTTCTTCCTTCTTCCTTCTTCTTCTTCCTTCTTCTTTCTTTTTCTTCCTTCTTCTTTCTTTATCTTCCTTCTTCCGTCTTCCTTCTTTCTTCTTCAACCTCCTCCTCCTCCTCCTCCTCCTCCTCCTCCTCCTCCTCCTCCTCCTCCTCCTCCTCCTCTTCTTCTTCTTCTTCTTCTTCTTCTTCTTCTTCTTCTTCTTCTTCTTCTTCTTCTTTCTTCTTCTTCTTCTTTCTTCTTCTTCATCTTCTTTCTTCTTCTTCTTCTTCTTCTTCTTCTTCTTCTTCTTCTTCTTCTTCTTCTTCTTCTTCTTCTTCTTCTTCTTCTTCTTCTTCTTCTCCTCTTGCTGCAGCTGCTCCACCTCTTGCTGCTGCTGCTCCACCTCTTGCTGCTGCTGTTCCACCTCTTGCTGCTGCTGCTGCTGCTCCACCTCTTGCTGCTGCTGCTCCACCTCTTGCTGCTGCTGCTCCACCTCTTGCTGCTGCTGCTCCACCTATTGCTGCTGTTCCACCTCTTGCTGCTGCTCCACCTCTTGCTGCTGCTCCACCTCTTGCTGCTGCTCCACCTCTTGCTGCCGCTGCTCCACCTCTTGCTGCTGCTCCACCTCTTGCTGCTGCTGCTCCATCTATTGCTGCTGCTGTTCCACCTCTTGCTGCTGTTCCACCTCTTGCTGCTGCTCCACCTCTTGCTGCTGCTCCACCTCTTGCTGCTGCTCCACCTCTTGCTGCTGTTCCACCTCTTGCTGCTGCTCCACCTCTTGCTGCTGCTCCACCTCTTGCTGCTGCTCCACCTCTTGCTGCTGCTGCTCCACCTATTGCTGCTGTTCCACCTCTTGCTGCTGCTGCTCCACCTCTTGCTGCTGCTCCACCTCTTGCTGCTGCTCCACCTCTTGCTGCTGCTCCACCTCTTGCTGCCGCTGCTCCACCTCTTGCTGCTGCTCCACCTCTTGCTGCTGCTGCTCCACCTATTGCTGCTGTTCCACCTCTTGCTGCTGCTGCTCCACCTCTTGCTGCTGCTCCACCTCTTGCTGCTGCTCCACCTCTTGCTGCCGCTGCTCCACCTCTTGCTGCTGCTCCACCTCTTGCTGCCGCTGCTCCACCTCTTGCTGCTGCTCCACCTCTTGCTGCTGCTGCTCCACCTCTTGCTGCTGCTGCTCCACCTATTGCTGCTGCTCCACCTCTTGCTGCTTCTCCACCTCTTGCTGCTGCTCCAACTCTTGCTGCTGCTGCTCCACCTCTTGCTGCTGCTCCAACTCTTGCTGCTGCTGCTCCACCTCTTGCTGCTGCTCCAACTCTTGCTGCTGCTTCTCCACCTCTTGCTGCTGCTCCAACTCTTGCTGCCGCTGCTCCACCTCTTGCTGCTGCTCCACCTCTTGCTACTGCTCCAACTCTTGCTGCCGCTGCTCCAACACCTCTTGCTGCTGCTGCTGCTCCACCTTTTGCTACTGCTCCACCTCTTGCTGCTGCTGCTCCACCTTTTGCTGCTGCTCCACCTTTTGCTACTGCTCCACCTTTTGCTACTGCTCCAACTCTTGCTGCCGCTGCTCCACCTTTTGCTACTGCTCCACCTCTTGATGCTGCTGCTCCAACACCTCTTGCTGCTGCTGCTGCTGCTACTGCTCCACCTCTTGATGCTGCTGCTCCAACACCTCTTGCTGCTGCTGCTGCTGCTGCTCCACCTCTTGCTGCTGCTCCACCTTTTGCTACTGCTCCACCTCTTGCTGCCGCTGCTCCACCTCTTGCTGCCGCTGCTCCACCTCTTGCTGCCGCTGCTCCACCTCTTGCTGCTGCTCCACCTCTTGCTGCCGCTGCTCCAACACCTCTTGCTGCTGCTGCTGCTCCACCTTTTGCTACTGCTCCACCTCTTGCTGCCGCTGCTCCAACACCTCTTGCTGCTGCTGCTGCTCCACCTTTTGCTACTGCTCCACCTCTTGCTGCTGCTGCTCCACCTTTTGCTACTGCTCCACCTCTTGCTGCTGCTGCTCCAACACCTCTTGCTGCTGCTGCTGCTGCTCCACCTCTTGCTGCTGCTGCATCACCTCTTGCTGCTGCTGCTCCAACACCTCTTGCTGCTGCTGCTGCTCCACCTCTTGCTGCTGCTGCTGCTCCACCTCTTGCTGCTGCTGCTCCACCTCTTGCTGCTGCTGCTCCACATGTTACTGCTGCTGTTCCTCCTCTTGCTGGTATTGCTCCTCCTCTTGCTGCTGCAGCTCCTCCTCTTGCTGCTGCTACTCCACCTCTTGCTGCTGCTGCTCCACCTCTTGCTGCTGCTGCTCCACATGTTACTGCTGCTGTTCCTCCTCTTGCTGGTATTGCTCCTCCTCTTGCTGCTTCTGCTCCACCTCTTGCTGGTATTGCTCCACCTCTTGCTGCTGCAGCTCCTCCTCTTGCTGCTGCTACTCCACCTTTTGCTGCTGCTGCTCCACCTCTTGCTGCTGCTGCTCCACCTCTTGCTGCTGCTGCTCCTCCTCTTGCTGCTGCTCCACCTCTTGCTACTGCTGCTCCACCTCTTGCTGCTGCTGCTCCTCCTCTTGCTGCTGCTGCTCCACCTCTTGCTGCTGCTGCTCCTCCTCTTGCTGCTGCAGCTCCTCCTCTTGCTGCTGCTCCACCTCTTGCTACTGCTGCTCCTCCTCTTGCTGCTGCAGCTCCTCCTCTTGCTGCTGCTACTCCACCTTTTGCTGCTGCTGCTCCACCTCTTGCTGCTGCTGCTCCACCTCTTGCTGCTGCAGCTCCTCCTCTTGCTGCTGCTGCTCCACCTCTTGCTACTGCTGCTCCTCCTCTTGCTGCTGCTCCACCTCTTGCTGCCGCTGCTGCTCCACCTCTTGCTGCTGCTGCTCCTCCTCTTGCTGCTGCTGCTCCACCTCTTGCTGCTGCTCCACCTCTTGCTGCCGCTGCTGCTCCACCTCTTGCTGCTGCTCCACCTCTTACTGCTGCTGCTCCTCCTCTTACTGCTGCTGCTCCACCTGTTGCTGCTGCTGCTCCACCTCTTGCTGCTATTGCTCCTCCTCTTGCTGCTATTGCTCCTCCTCGTGATGCTATTGCTCCTCCTCGTGATGCTGCTCCTCCTCCTGCTTCTCCTCAACTTGCTGCTGCTGATCCTCCTTCTGCTCCTCCTCCTCTTCTTGCTCTTGCTCATCCTGCTCCCCCTCTTACCCCTCCCCCACCTCCACATTCTCCTGCTCCTCCTCCTGCTCTTCCTCATGCTCCTCATCATGCTCCTCCTGCTCCTCCTCCTGCTCTTCCTCATGCTCCTCATCATGCTCCTCCTGCTCCTCATGCCCTTCCTGCCCCTGCTCCTCCTGCTCCTCTTCGTCCTCCTCCTCTTCGTCCTCCTCCTCCTCGTCCTCCTCCTCCTGCTCCTCTTCCTGCTCCTCTTCCTCCTCCTCCTCCTGCTCCTTCTCTTGCGCCTCCTCCTGCTCCTGCTCCTGCTCCTGCTCCTGCTGCTGCTCCTCCTCCTTTCTTAGGCGGGGTCCTCTTTTTTACACACATACTATCCAGCTGCCGGCAGTCTCGTTTTCACGCTGTTAGAGTTCTGTGAAGTGCAACGGGATTTCCTCGGGAGTGTTTTCATATTGGAGCAGCTTATTCTGCGTGCTCACCGGGCGCGCAAGTCGCTACCGCTCTGTTTGTAAGCTGCCACTCAACCCAGTCGCGAAAACCACGCGGGAGATGCTCTGCTGTCGTTTGGCGGCATTCTGCAACTTGCCTGCGATGACATACATCTATCGGGCTATTTGTGCCACATGGTCGGTGTTAAATTGTCTAACCTTCAACCGCCTGCGAGCGCTTACATCGCGCTGCGTTGCTTCGTGGCAATGCATGCGGAGATACGTGATTGGGCTGTCTCAGCAGCCCTTTCTTTGCTGTGCGCCACGTAACCCTATGGCGAGAGGGCCCGAGCTCTTGTATTATTTACAAGGTGGCTTTTTGTCCTTCACAGCCAGAAAATGGAACGCCTGGGTGTTAAATATGCATGCGTTCTCCGCCCCAGTGCGATCGGGCTGTAACTAGGCTCGGCAAATTATCGGGAATATGCCTTTTGCATTCACTCGCTGGAGATGATTTGTTTGCGGACTTGAGAATGCTATTGATGAAAAAGCAACTCGGTTGGCGATGTGAGTGATTTTCGCGTCACTCTTTGTTCGCTGCCTATGCAGTTTTCTTTATTTGTCGAAACATTTGTCCAGCATGGCTGTGTGCACATGAAATCGTTTCGCAACAATTCAAAGCAGGCGGGTCGGCACTTCACAGATTTCTACTGCTAACCCGGTTCTGCTGTCGTCTGCCTTCCTAAGAACCTTTCCTCCGTATTTCCTGTCACACTGTGCTTGGCACACTTCTCTGGTAGAGCGCTTTGTGCGTTTTAGGCAAACTGGCTCCATACTTTGCACAATTTCTGTCGTAAAACACCATGTACTTTCATGAACACCGGAACTTTCCTCCGCGCAGGTAAAACTGTTTCCACTTTTCATTAACACTAGCGTATTTCTCAGCACAGGTAAAACACTTTGTACTTTCACAAACAGCAGTGTATTTATCAGCACAGGTAAAACGCTTTCTACTTTTCATTAACACCAGTGTATTTCTCAGCACAGGTAAAACTCTTTGAACTTTTCATTAACACCAGTGTATTTCTCAGCACAGGTAAAATGCTTTGAACTTTTCATTAACACCAGCGTATTTCTCAGCACAGGTAAAACTCTTTGAACTTTTCATTAACACCAGTGTATTTCTCAGCACAGGTAAAACTCTTTGAACTTTTCATTAACACCAGCGTATTTCTCAGCACAGGTAAAACGCTTTCTACTTTTCATTTACACCAGCGTATTTCTCGGCGTAGATAAAACGCTTCACATTTTTGTTGCACAGCAGTGGCACAACTCCTCTGGGACAACGCGCCTTTTGCACCTTTCAGGCAAACCGCCTCTTTACACAGTTCATTTGGCAGAAAGGTTTGTGCCTTTGGTGTACTGTGCATGTGGTGCCTAACTTACCACGACTCCGCTGGTGCAGCCCTGTTGACGTTTCATGCCCACTTCAACTACCTTGCTACTGTAGTATTCACTTTGTTGTATTCCGCTATTCTTCCTTCGCATGTGTACAACACTGGTTGCATTTACTTACACGGCGTCGAAGTGTTTTGGTCGTTACTGTGATGCACAGGCAAGGCGCAGTGCACGTTTCCCGAACAGTGCGGTGCAGCCTTTCCACTGGCACCGACGCCTTTTTGTTTCGACGACGCTGTGCACGCATCTTGTGACTCCGTCACGTTTTCTCTTGTTTTGTGCCATGCTGGTCCTGCACTCTCCCTTCGACGGCCATTTTGTTTAAGCGCTGTACATTTTCCCTTTTCTTTGGCACTCTTCTTTTATGCTTCAGAAATAGTTTGTTCTTTTCCTGACGGCTTGCTTTCCAACCGACAGCTCGAGCTGACTTCGTGCCCCGCGACTTGCGTTGTCCTGAAGTGGGTTTTGTGGCTTTGGAAAACTTTGAGCACGTGTCCTTCCATCCTTCATAACAGCTTTCAAGTTTGTCTTCATCGTGTGCACAAACGTGACTTCTGCTAAAGTTGTGTGTGTTTTCTTGATCTTGTGCATATATGTCTGCTTACTTGCATCACTTGACCATCGTTTTCTGTTGTTAACTGTCGCGCTACTAAGACTTGGAAAGGCATATTAGAATCTTGAACTTAACAAGTCGTTGGCTGAGCTACAGTTTAGGTTTTTCTTACCGATCTGCTGCTATAGAATTTTCTTCTGTCAAGTTTGGGCCTATCACGCAGGTCTTTAGTCCGCCTCGACCTGGTTTGTACGTGCTGACATTTTTGTACACTTCCCCTTGCCTCCCACTAATAGCAGTTGCACGCGTTTCCTTTGCTTTTCTCGGGCCACGCTTTCGCGGATGTATCTGCTTCTACTGGAACAGATGTGATCGGTCTCCCCAAATTGAGTCGCTTGGATACTTTCTTCAAATCGAAATACAGCTAAAAATTAATTCAAGGGAGACATTCCAGCGATTTTCAGATTGTATTGGTTTCAGAAAGCTGAACTATTCCTATATATACTCCGAGAGTTTTATATTTCAATTTTACCTTTAAGTGATTGTTTTTGACCTCTTTATATAGGCACTGCAGTTTCAGTGTGGAAAAAAGTTCGTCTGATTGTGTAACACCCCGCCTCATCATTACATCACTTCTGTCGTACTCGCGAATAGCTCAGTCGTGTATTTGGCATGGTTGCAGCCGCGGGCTCTCGTCAATACGCGTAGCTCATTTTCATCGGTTGTTGAGGAATGTGTGTGAAAATGAAGGCCTTCTCACATTTGGACATATTTCTGGCAACTATGCAGTTCCCATAGGGAGTGTAGCGCTTGCAAGTGGCAAAAGCAATGTTCTGTCGAGTGTGTGTCCGCCCAACAGAAACACATACAATTGATCATGTCCGTCAGACACTGCCTTGGACACTCCCTCGAACAGCCAATCAGATGGGTTCCTTCCTGTGGTATAGTCCATTTTCAAATGTCGACCTCGCCACCCTCGATTCGAATTGTCTGTGGCTTCTGCTACTTCAGCTGTGAGTGGTAAGATGTCCTAGCACCTAAATATGAATTTATTGTATAGTTCTTCATCACCGTATCTGTCTTATTTGTGCCGTTTATTGACGTCACAAGGAGCGCAGCTGACTCGAGCGAGTTCGAATGCAACACCCACCACGTGTTGAATATCTGGGCGGGGAGCGGATTTAACAGAGGATCAGGATGCGATTTCACACCATATGGCGTTTTTCTCGTTTTGTTTGTGGGGAAATCGTTGGTCGGAGACTTGTAAATTGACAGAAATACCACAATATTACAATGAACACGTTGTTGGTGTAATGCACGTAGCCTAGTGGGTATCGTTGTCGACTACCACGCAGTTGACCCGGGTTCATTTTCCGGCCGTTGCCCTCGTCTGTAATATTTTTATATCTCATCCCAGTTCTCATTTAGCGTGTTACCGGACACAATAAAAGTTTGTGTCCTGTCAATAAAATGTTTCACATGTGAGGATGCCCTAAGATCTGGGCCAGTTTTAATCGATGTAGCTTGATTACAACTAAGGGGTTGCTATGCAAAATGTAGTTTAAACTTGCGAAGTCGTTTTCTTGAAAAGCTCTTTTCAAGTACACACGTATTGATAATTATCATAACTCAGCAACCACTGCACATATCCCAATAACTGCTGTGTCATTTTGAAGGGTATTTTAATAAACCGTATGATGACTTTACATTGTGAAAAATCTCCAAAAGTTTCCGAGCGACTCATTTTGGGAAGACCGGTCCCATTGACATTTTGCATGTCACTCCTTTCCATCTTCTGCTGTGCATAGACCTGTACACTTCTACATTTCCAACGTACGGAAGCAACCGTCTCAAACGTTGGCAATAATTTCTTGTGCTTAAGTGCACGTGGAACTTCCCTTTGCCCTTCATGCAAATGCCATCTTTTCTGTGTGTGAAGCCTGTGGGAGTAATGGCGCATGCCTGGGGAGGTGAGACTACGACAGGGCAGAATACTCTACCTCCCTCAGCAAAAAAGATGAAGAACTTGGGACGAGAAGCTTTTGATCCTTGTCAAATGGCAGATGTCAAACCTTTCCACTGGGTAGAATACGAATCCTCCGACTGTGACTCTGTGACTACTCGATTATTATGACCTGCTTGAAAAGATGCATCAGGACGCGGGAAAATTCCGTTCGATTGTTTCCATGTGAACGCATCGCGGTTATCATCTCACACCCACACACTCCGTGATTTGCGTTTTGTCGTAAATGTCAGAGGGTGACGGCTTGTCGTCAGCTTGTGTCCACGCACGAATGGTGCTTAGTGTGAATCTAGCTTTAGGTATAATTGATATGGATTCGTTTTTCATGTCTGGGCGCATGGTCGTACGGAGTGTCTCTAGTAATGCTTTTCTAATGGATGCATAGACTGAGATGATAAAATCAACAGGGACAGACAATATATTAGGTGCTGGGTACGAATGTCAACCTCCTGAGGTGGTGTGGCAATTCTGTGGAACTTGGAGCTGCCTTTTGTGTCGGTGGGACAATAGTGCAGACTTAAAAATATAAAAAGCTTATATGAGAGAGAGAGAGAGAGAGAGAGAGAGAGAGAGAGAGAGAGAGAGAGAGAGAGAGAGAGAGAGAGAGAGAGAGAGAGAAGAGAGGGGGGTGGGGGGGGTAGGGGGTGGGGGGGGAGGGAGGGAGGGATGATGGTAGGGTCAAATACATCTTGCCTTATTATACTATATGTTTCTCTTCGTTGCTGTCGAATAACGATGTGTAAGACATTGCATTCTCTGTTGATGAGAAGATAACTGCCTGCTGATTATTGTGTTTATAAGAGGCATAGCCATCTTCCCGATTCTTTGGGGCAATAATATATAGTCTTTACTGCTACCTAGAGGAGCTGTTCAGGCACTGCAGTGTTAAACGACATAACGTGAGGGCCGTCTCTGATTTTTGTGAGACGAGATGTAGTCTCTATCTTATGTTGCCCTGACATGGTGTGGAAACTGCCCTGCATGCTACGGATACAAGATGCAGTCTTTCTTCCTAGCTTCTGAAACAAGTTGTGCGTACTGCCGTGTACTCACAGTACATGTATGTGAGACAAGATGAGTACAGTGCTTCCTGTGTGTTGCAGCACCTGGTCAACCCCAACGCCTTCACCAACGCCGCCAGGGAGCTGCTGGAGTGGTGTTCTGACGTACGTGCCTTCCAGCGCCAGTTCGAGGACTCCTTGATGAAGTGCCTCACGGTAAACCCGCCTGAATTCACCCTTCCTTTGCGTTTGAGTTCCTGTCCTCCCTCCTTTCTCACTTCCATCCATCATCTCGCAATCATCGATCGTTGTTTTCCTTTGTCGTGGGTTTTCTTTATTTTTCCTTGTTGTTGATACCCGGTTATGAGGTGATATTGATTGTTGCACTATATATCAGAGACTTTTGCATGTCCTGTGCTTGTTTTATTGACTCACATGCGAAGCAAAAGTGAGTCTATGTACTCAGCCGTGTCGTCCGTCCGTCCGTCCGTCCGGGCGTAAAAAACTTAAACATGGATTTTTCTCGGAGACTATTAAGTCTATCAACACCAAATGTGGCATGATGGTGTATGATGACAAGGCCTCAAAAAACATACATAGTGACTTGACCTTGCTTCAAGGTCAAGGTCACAGGAGCCATAAATGTGGTCTCAAAAACAGTTATTTTTCACATTTTCCCAATTTTCTCCCACGTTATTGAGAATGGCGACCTTAGCTACAAGTGGTATATAGGTCAAAGCAAGCCCTATGTTTTGATACCAGTTTGGTTGACCTTGCTTCAAGGTCAAGGTCACAGGAGCTCTTCAAAGTTGGATTGTATACATATTTTGAAGTGACCTTGACCCTGAACTATGGAAGATAACTCTTCCAAACTTCATAACATTGTAGTACACATGTTATACTTTCATCATGAGACATATTTGGTCACATATCATCAAGGTCAAGGTCACTTTGACCCTTATGAAATGTGACCAAAATGGGGTAGTGAACCACTAAAAGTGACTATATCTCATGGTAGAAAGTGCCAATAAGCATCATTGTGCTTCCTATGTCTTGAATTAACAGCTTTGTGTTGCATGACCTTGGATGACCTTGACCTTGGGTCAAGGTCAAATGTATTTTGGTAGGAAAATGTGTAAAGCATTTCTTTGTGTATGATGTCATTGGTAGGTTTAGTTGTTTGACCTTGACCTTGAAGGTCACCTGAAGGTCAAGGTCATATAAAGGTCAAGGTCAAGCATGTGAGTCGTATGGGCTTTGCCCTTCTTGTTTTCATTTGTTCTCAAAACCCTTTTGTCTGTTTTGGGTGTGGGTTGCTGTTCATTATCTTACGGTTTTCCAGTCACATAGTTGTCGAGGTCTTCCTCTCTGTTATATATGTACACTTGCGCAACTTTTTCTGTTCTCTTTTCTGTGTATTGTTAAGGAGTTTCCTTTCAGTACTGATGGTGCTCGTATTCATCTCACCTCACTTGAGAGGATATTCTTTTATAGACTTTTCGTGGTGGAATGGCTATGGTCCGGTACTGATTGTCATCGTGCCTTTGCCTCCTTCCGGGATTCCTTTTATGGGGGAAAAGTACTTTTAATAACCCACCACGACTCCCTACAATATTTATAACGGGCGATTGACGGGGGAAATGGAGTCACGGCTTGCTCGTGTGCCACCAGCACAAGTGATTTGAGAAGTCAATGGCAATTCCAAGTCTGCAAAGGCTGAAAGGCCGTAACTCTCCCATCCATCCGTCCATTCCCCTAGTCCAACCCTATTTTCTTCAATGACGAACCCACGCCTCGACTGATAGAAGATAAGGTCTATTCACACCCTTTGCAATCACCCGGGTCGCGCAAGCATGTGGCTGTGTCATTTGGTTCGAGTATTTTCCGGAGAACATGTAAGGAGAAAGAAAATGTCTTGTGTTGTTGTTTAAACAATAAAGTGAAGTTTGCTCTTCATTGAGGTGTTAGTAAAGCGAATTGTGAAATAACCTACAGTAATGACGGTTCCGTCCGAACATTATTGATGACGACGACGACGATGGTGGAGGTGGAGGTGACGGTGGCGGTGGAATGGTGATTCATATCAGTGTTCAGACTTTCGGTCCAGATCCCTTCGTAGTCAACATCTTCTGTTTTCTTTTTCTGCACCAAATACACCAAACGTTTGTATTGCAATAGCATATGTGTATTTATGCACCAATTTCTGAAAACGTTGTTCATGTTTTTCAAAGTAATCAAGTATTTTCTATACAAATGCACGACCGAAAACCATATCGTGTTACGAGGCAACGCAGATTAAGCCCCGTGCTTTGGGTTGTCAGTGGCTCTTATTAAACGCAGTGCTATAAGTGCAACGTTCAGAAAACGGCGATTTAAGGGCGTGGAGCTGGACTTTCTTTTAAACATTCCACAGTTCCGGCCAAGCTTGGCTCTCCGGAAATAGATCCCACCAAACAGAATGCATGCAATAGGGGATCACGGTAGCATCAGTTGCTGCTGGGATTCCCACGGCTGCATCGGGTGGCGTTGCTTGGGCTCAAGGAGTGGAAGAATCAAAGTAGAATGACGGATAACCCCAGCGCTTGAAGTAGGCGGGGAAGTTCTGTCTTCCCTTCCGCCAACGCAAGGAGACAGGTGCAGGGTCGCTGTGGCAATTCATCATCACTCTTTCTTCGCGTCTCCTTCTTCCTGCAGTCTTCGCTTCATCTTCTCCGCCATTTTGGCTAGCCCCAAGTCGCGCGGCTTTGAGTCGGGGCAGCCCCTCTGCGCTCCTCGCAGGGAAGGCCTGGGTGATCGGCTTGCATCGACACGGACCAATTACCCCTCTTTCTTCTCCCTCTTGCACAGTGACAGGAGAAACGGCTCCCTCTCGGAGAGAAATGGCTCGGAGGATTTGAAAGTAACACGAGTTGCCGAATTGGCGCTGCACTCCTAGAGCTTGGTCCTTTCTTCCCTCGCAGCCCTGAATGCCTCCATGGCGGCCGTGCTTCGAGGGGGGTTTGATCACACCGGGCTAATCTCACGAAGAGGCTGCCAGTGGGTGTGTCTCGAAATGGAAGGCGCGTTAGTGCTAAGGAATCTTTGATTCGCTTCTCTCAGTGCCAGAATCCCCTCCACTTTTCCTTCCCCCATCAGGTTGTTATGCAAAACTGCAAGAGTTTTCTCCGCTTTTTGATGAGATTTCTGCTGCCGTGCGCTGCCGGAGCCTTCCGTATTCCCGGCGGTGGTCACTGTCAACACGCAAAAACTGGCCAAATTCAATCGTGAGTTCATCTTGCTCTGGGAAAGCTCTTTTTGAATAAATTTGATTTTTGCCAATTTTCTCCCATCAAAAAGATCTATATTGGGAGGTTTGTCTTGGGACAAGAAAAGATAATATGGTAGCTGTGAAGATTCTCCTTTCTTTCACCGGAACCCTCGGGAAAAAGCGAATAAACTACCGAAAGAGATGACTGCATGATTAGGTAATAAAAGAACCGTCAGCTGTTCTTCCATTTCGCCCTGTGGCTCTGTCCGAGTTTTGTTTCCTTAAGAAAGTCAAAAGTTTCCGTTGATTTCAGCTCATCCCTCTTCTGGAGCTCGACAATATTTGCTGGCCATAACCTCATCGTCAGGAATGTAGTCGAAAAGGAGTGTGTGGGTTGCAGCTTTTCTCTTCTCAGTAAGAATGTTTTTGCTACAATCCACGCTTTCAGACGCATTTGTTGGTGGTTTTGTGTTGGCTCGACCCTCAGAGGCGGTGCAGAGATGCAGTGCCAGTCCCACAGCCAGCACTTCTTCTGCACGCTGTTGTGGTACGTCTGTCTTCGCGGCATTTAGTGTTTCACAACTGTTGTGGGACGCGAACAAGCTTGTGAGTCAGCCCTCTAAATTATTGTGTTGATGTAAAAGCTCTCGGCAGTGACAGAGGGGGGCCTGCTCCGAGAGGGTTTGCAGACAAGCTCTCTTCCCAGACACAAGGTTCTATTTCAGGCGCCTTTTTACCCCCGCCTCTCCATCGCGGTGCCTCGCACGTGCTCCACACATGAGGGCGAACCTCCGCGCGCTTTTCGCATTTTTCACTTGGGAGCCTTACACAGTTTGTCTTGGTTCGGATCCGCAGTTAAAAGATGCTCCTTTTCTTTCGTACGGCTCGAACTTCGAATGAGAAGATGGTGAAATAGCTTTATTTAAATGTTTAAAAAAGTGATTTGCCTGAAAGTGGCTAATGTGTGGGGGGAAAGGAAGTGTGTAAACTAGCAGTGATGTTTTGTTGTGCTCATAAACATGAGCAGAAGAGGTAACGTTTATATGTTTGGAAAAGCCCATGCATTATATTGACTAGGTTGAATGTGTAAACAAAAGAGTGTTCGAAAATTAAATGAAACATGTAGTGTGAACATACTAACTCCACCATCATCATCATGGCTGTCATCATCATCATCATCATCATCATCATCATCATCATCATCATCATCATCATCATCATCATCACCACCACCACCACCACCACCACCACCGCCGCCGCCGTCGGCAACACAGTCATTATTATCGTCATCTTCAAAGCGACAAATCTTGGTGGTGACGCTTGGCCGATGTTTGAATGATAGCACAGCGAAAGCGTGCAGCCTGTGAAGTCAGTGATGGCAACGTACGCCTGGGGCGTTGTGCGGCTCTGCGAGGAGGGCTGAAGAGTCGGGAATGGACCTGGCGTGTAGCAAGGCGGGGCTCTGCCTTACAGGAGTGTTGACGGGAAGTGCTGGAAAAAGCGAGGCTGTAGAGCTACGTACAGGCTCGTGGATGGATTGCTTGGCCCCATGGTGTGGCTTCTCTCTCTACCTCCCTTCCTTGGCCAGCCTTCTATCTCACCTCCTAGCTAGCTTGCTTCCCTGCTCTCTTCCTGCTCGTCTTCCTTGGGATTGAGAGGGTCGGCGCGGGTCGAGCCAGCCGCCAGCCTATTGGGTTTCAAAACATTCCTAATTCTCTATTGGCCTCCTCAACTGTCTTGCACAATGACTTCCTGCAAGCAGCTCGGGGAAGCTGCTCGAGACTTGCGGTGATTTGATGCATGGGGGATCGGGGGACAGGCTCGGTTTGCGGAGAATGCCTAATCGGCTGGTACGCGAGTAAGAGATGCTGCTGGTGGAGAAAGACACGGTCTGCCAGTTGGCCTCTTTGCCTGTGTGTGATCGGCGTCTGGCGCGGCATTCTTGTTGGCGACGTGTTGAAGCAAGAGAGAAAATATCCCTCTGGAACCTGTAAAAATAGCAGCGGGAGGAGTAGGGAGAGGCCGTTGGGAGGGGCTGAAGGAAAGGGTGTTGTTTTTCACAAACAAAATACTTGCGCTTCCTTCTATCTCGCCTTGAGAGGGTTCAGCTGTTTGCAAGAGAGGTGAAAATACACGAGACTTTTCTTGCGCCCGTGGTACGCAATTTAAATAAATCTGTTGCATGGGTAAGTAGATGCGCCTGTCAGTAATTTAATATGATGCCGCGTTGCTCAAAGACAAGAACTCTTTTTCAGGCATGATCCATTACTCATCTCAATCGCTCGCATAGAGTTCACTCTCACGTATACCACTCCTATGCTTCTCAGTGCTGAAGCCACCCATTAACGTTTTTGACGTTGTGTTGAGCAAGACGTCATCACATGCAGTGTGATGGGAACAGTTTTGTCACCTTTTTATTCTCTTCGCGAATGGGAAACTCACGAGAAATCCTGCAGGTTTTGATTACACGGGTGCAACCATCCTTTGCTCAGAAATGTGTGGTCTAATCAGGCGCAAATGAAGTATCTTCTGACACACGGAAAAAGAACACACTCAGAAATCTAATTTTAATTTGAAGCGCTCGTACATTAGTGCAGAGCTTGTCTGCTTTTAAATCAGAATTTCGTTCTAAATCGGACTTCTAAGCTCTTGACTAATTTTCATTAACTGAATGGGAGGTCACAATGCCCTTGGAGGTTCACGCATAAGCAAGCGTCTTTTGTAGTGTGAGCGTTTGCAACGTTTAGCAAAGACGCACTTGAGTGTTTGAGCACTCCTGATAACGCCAAAGGCTGAGATTTTTTATTCCGCTGACTTCCATAGCTGGTGTACGAGTCTTGAAGGTTTTTTTTGTGGAAGGGACCAGACGACCTTTTCAGATTCATGCCCTAACCTTGATGAAACCGGCTGTTACATTTGCATTGACGTGAGAGCAGAGATAGATTGAGGAGAGTTTCCAGTTGATTCTTTCTGGGATCATGAAGTGCTCCAAAGATTTAGAAAAAAAGGTTCGTTGGTTCTCATCGAATGGAGCACCGTCGATCCATGTATATATCGGATAAACTGAAGCCCTAGCTTGGTTCATCTAGGAGATGTCAGAACTGACTTTATGCTTACTTTCCAAAGAAATGTTATACTTTTTTATACGCATCATTGACAACTGACAACTTTTACAAGTCTAAGAGGTGCATCAATAGTGACAACTCTGAGATGCCTGCTGCCATCTTGCAGTGCTTATTTCCGTCGTAGTCTTGTGTAAAGAGTCCCCGTTTCACAAGCGTTGAGCTTGCGGTGAAGGTGCAAATACTCTGTTCAGAAATTGGGTTGATTTATTCTTTTCTCGACTGCTTCTCGCGTGGATCCGATTAGCTGGGAACAAGGTGTTTATCGTGCGTGGTCTGGCACCGGGCAGCTAACGTCACGCGGACGTCATCAGCCATTTGTGGGGAGAGTGAGCCGCTGCAAGTGCATGCCGGTTGACCTATCACCAGATAAGTAGCCGGTACAGGCGCATGGGGGAATCAATAACCATCATTTCGCCTATCCAAATAGCCGCAGCGAGGAACTGCTCCTATCAAGTTACTCGAATGAACACTACCTCTGCGGAATAGTCCATTTCTATGCAAAACGACGCCAGCAAAGCTAACAGGGCAGCTTCACAAAATAGAAATACCTTTTGACCTTTGCTTCTCCGAGAGCTCTGATGCAAAAAGGTTGCTTTGGATCCATGCCGACGGCAGCGAAGCAACAGCATATGCCTTCGTGCACAAAGGTGCAAAAGCCAATTAATTTGTTTCAAGCGAGGGTGCAGTTCATCGAAACAGATGTCGGGCCTGTCGCAGCGTTTCCTGCGAATCTCTCACTGACTCGAAATGGAGCCGATGATGCATAGGCAGCCTCCGACGTTTTGTGAAAATTAATGCCTAGGTATCTCTTTGTTTTTGAGCGCCTTCTCGCCAACAGGCTCTTTGCCAGACTCGTTATCGTTCTTTAACCAGTCTCTCTGCACGAGGCGGACGTGTCTGCCGACAGGCAGGGCAGGATGGGCAGCGCTCTCGCACGCGACGCCCTGCAGACTTTTGTGGAATGCAGCGAGAGCTCGCCATTAACTTGCCTGCATTGCAGGATGCGAATCGGACAGGTTTATCTGGCTGTCTGTGAAGTATTTTCTGTGTGCACGTCTTCTCTACCCTGCAGTTTCGCGCTATGCACCGATACCCTATTTTCCTGCGTGCATCTTGATGCCTTCAAGCTTTTGGTCTAAGTGCTCACATGTCTTTAACTATTTTCATGCAGCTGCAGGTAAAGTTTGCACGAAATGCACTGTTGTGGAGTCCAAAGCTTTAAAGACTGGCTGTATTATCAAGTAATTTGTTCGTTTCTGTGTTTGTTTGGTAGGACTGAGCTAAAGGAAGAGGTGCAGATATTGAGTTAGCAATGTATATAATGCTGCTCTCTCATAAGCTAAGAACAATAATAAGCAATTAATCAGTTTTAGGGCGTGCATCACTACATGCTCTCTCAAAGGCACCGAGACCAGTAGTAAAACACAAAAGCAATGTGTACAATGCAAGCTGTTTTATAAATGTTTGAAAGCAATTTCAAATGACACAATTGGTAAGGTAACCAGATATGGATGGTCGGAATTGTGGGTGCTTGGATGGGTGAGTGGATGGGTGGATGGGTGGATGGATGTATGGGTGGGTGGATGAGTGGGTGGTTGGATGCATAGATGGCTGGCTGGCTGGCTGGCTGGCCGGCCGGCTGGCTGGCCGGCTGGCTGGCTGGCTAGCTGGCTGGCTGGCTGGCCGGCTGGCTGGCTGGCTGGCTGGCTGGATGGATAAGTTGGTTACCTGAAGCGATTCATCAAGCCGCATGTTGATCTTTTCCGTATTTGAAATGACATGCTGTCATTGCGCGTCGAAATACAACTTCAAACAAGGGACCTGGTGTTTTGGAATTTTGCTGACCAGAAGTCTTCGCCTTTAAACAAATCTCTCCCTTCTTTGTTTCGCAATGAACAAAGCTCGAAACATTTCTTCCAAAAGTTTGAAGATCGAATAAGCCTGTACAAGCTTAACTATTAGGGGCTTCATTGATCAATTTTCTAGTGGAAAAACGTACTAAACTGTAAGATGTTCATTCGTAAGCTTTAGTAAAAACCAGGCTTTTCGATCCAACTTTCGGAGTTTCGTACATATACACAGTTTTCTTGGATATTTTTTGTTTATGTAACACGCGTTTTGAAAACGATTTTTCTTAAGAGTTTCTTTTTTTTAATTCTCAGGAATAACTTACATGGACATTGACAGAATACTCTAAAAATTGCCTGTATCGTTCCTGTATGAAGATTTTGCCTATCCAGACGTTGATGTTACACCATTTCAGCCACGCTCCTTGCGTATGACTTCGCCTTTGAAGGCAAGATCGATTATGTTTTTCAAATGATAAATGCATGCCCTGTAATGTTCAAGGCGTGTCTCATGAGACTGAAGTGAGGAATGGATTTTTTTTTTTGCTGGATCCCCGTCTGACGTTGCCCTAAATAAAGATCCGCCTGTGCTTCCCTGTCCCAGCTCAAGAAATGGCAGGAGGTTATCATTGCAGTTTGTGTGCCCCATGACAGGATATCTGGCTGATTTCTATGCTTTCTGCCTTGATCTTGTATAGACAGGACTCGAGTTTAGCCGCAGAGATGAAATGGTGGTTTTTGTTAAACTTGTTGACAGTTTTGTTTATATATTACGTAGTATTTAAATGGACTAAAACTTTAGACTGTTTCAGTTTGGTCAGAGAGAGTTGCAAGGGAGAACTAAGGGACTGTCCATATAACAGTTCTTTGCATCCTTTCCCCGTTGTTTCTCTTAACAGTGAGTGCTCACGTAAAAGATGTAAATTTTTTCAAGGTAGGTCAGCCAATCGTATCAAAGAAATATTACCCCATAACAATAAGAATATTGGCGGAAAAGCTTTATATCAATACGATTATAGGGCTAAGTAAAACTCAGTCATCTACACCAGAAAAAGAGGCCTTTGCAGAAGTTGATGGGAGAAGTTAAGGGAAAGTGAGAGGAATAGATAATGGATATACACAGGAACATACGGTAACTAACGCTCACACACTTGCCCGCGCAAACACACGCAGATGCCACACTCGGATAGATCCACACACCCATCAGATGCTGCTACAAAGTGGCTCGTGCCTCCCTCTGTCAACCGCCGCCAACGCGCGCCCTTTGCGACCCGAGTAGTTACCTGATTGTTTCTGTATTAACTTGGGGCTATCGCTGGTTATTCTACAGGCTCATTGCCGCATTTTCGACACGGGGCGAAATATTTGTGTGTGGAAATAGCAGCCATTATCAGAGAGGCCCCAGTATTGGGAAGCGCCACTGTTGCCAAAGGGAGAGTACTGCATCCTTCCTGCCACACTCGCCGCTTCGACCCCACCCCCACACCCCAGAGACCCCCTCCAGCAACCCTTTCGACCCCCTTCCCCAGCAGGCAAAGGTTGTTGAAGCGGTCCATCACTGAATAAATGGAGGAGAAAACGCTGAGGCGATGAAGAGCCATGAAATGGGTCACACAGCGAAGCAGTCAGTGCTCCTTTCTTCTTTGAGGGGGATCCTTTTCTCCCCCAGGGAAAGCGAGTAGGCACGCCTGGCGGGCGGTTTCTCCCCGTAGGAGGAATGGAGGGGAGGGGGTGGGGAGAAGCAAGAGAGAGAGAGAGAGAGAGAGAGAGAGAGAGAGAGGCAGAGGTGGGATGATAGCGGGGGTGTCGAAGAGGGGATGTCGGATGAAGTGGTCGGCGGAGAGGGGGGGAGGGTTTGGGGGGTTGCGGTGGTGGAATTGAGGAGAAAGCAAGGGAGTCTAGGGTTAGGTCGAGAATGAAGAGCGAGGGTGGTGATGAGGGGTCAGAGAGGGGGTGTGGGAGTTGGGGGTCGTGCTTCGTCCCGGGGCGCTGGGAGGCAGCCTGGGCGTGGCTTTGTTGGAGGAAATTTTCCACGTCTCCTCTCACGCCGGGAGCGCCTTGTTCGAAATCATCTCCCGCCTGTTTTCTTCCTTTCTTTTTCGAGTGTATGAACAATCTCTCTCTCTCTCTCTCTCTCTCTCTCTCTCTCTCTCTCTCTCTCTCTCTCTCTCTCTCTCTCTCTCAACTCACACAAACACAAACAAACACACATACACATCTACTGCTGTAACCCTACTGAGATTTTGTTCGATGAATACACTGACGATTAGATGCCATTTATCAATAACCTGTTCCCCCCGGAAACTGAACAGAATCATAATTGACTGTCTAACATATTTTGAGTTAGCCTTAAACTTTTTGTTTGCACACAATGGAATATGTCCGATCATTTGTCTGTTGTGGCTCTTTCAGTTTCAACTTGCTGACGCATTACAGTCCCTTCTGTCAAGCTCCCTATTTCGTTTCATTCCAGTGCATTTGACATTGGAGCTTTGTGTGTACTCAGCAAATTCTAGTGACATGTGTTATATGGAGCATACTGAAGATTCTGTGACAGTTGATATCTCACGTACACGGTTTTCCCCGCTGTGTAGAGATTTCTTAAATGGTTTTGCATCTGCAATTAACGACTTACTGTGCAATGTAAAATCAAACAGAGCTCTGATTATTTATGGAGTACTCCGCCATTAATCTGGGATGAGATAGGCAAACGTTAACGACTACATTTACTCAACACTGTAACCGCAAAGTTAGTTTTCTTTAATGACAAACATTTTGTTTCAGTTAGGGTATTATAAACAAGAGCACCCGAGCTTCGACGAAACGGGACAGCAAAAGGTCTCGATTGAAAGAGTTGGACCTCTACTCTAAGAGAGATATCGAACACTGGCCTCACATGACATCTTGAATGTGCAGTTTCTCTATCGAGACAGTAAGCCATTTCTGAATCACGACGTATCAGTGCGGCCCCTGATGCAGTGTGTGCGGTTAGATGTTTGGACAGAGGTGCCATAAAGTAGATTTTTTACTTGGATGCAAGCTTTCCTCGACTAGTTAGTTGGGTGTATTGAGGTTTTTGGCTGGCGTTGATTATTGTCTGCTCTTGCCACCATAAAAGGTTCTGCTTTAGTAGCAACTATGCAGGAATATTAGTCCCCATCGCAAATTTGAGGTGAAGATGTTCATGTGCATTTCATCATCCCCGTCGTCGTTGCTTTTCTTCCTTTTTCCTGCCCCTACCCCCACTGTCCTCGCCCCTACCCCCCATCCCCTCCCTACCGTTACTCCTCTGTTTCGTGATAATCATGATGGTGGGGGTGATGATGAAGTGAGAGAAACTGTGGTTTAATGCCCTTTCTTCATTGTGTCTATACTTTTTACATGCAACCAGATAGGAACAAATTCTTCTTGTTCTCTTTGCAGTGGATTCAGCATGACGGTAAGACAGGTAAAAGTCACGAAAAGCAAAGTTCTACAATTAATGAATAAATAAATGAATGAATGAGTCAACGAATGAACTTAATGGGTTTTAACAACCTATCAGCCTTTTTAGGCTTGAATGGCATTGACTTGGAAATTACTTGAGCTCGATAGAGTAAGATACGTGCAATTTTCCTATTTATTTGCCTCTTGCGAATCGCATGGGTGTACGCGGTAGGTGTGTTTTTACCCCTCACAATCCACAGTGGATTACATTCAACAAAATTATCTTTGATCAAATTCATCCATCTTGCGAAAGCAATCATACAATTGGTCTGCTGTGTGTATATATTTACATGCATATCCTCGCACAGAAGCGACTAATTGTTGTGGGCGAGCTGCGCGTTTGTCGCGATGCAGTTGCGTGGGAATGTATCCGTTATTCACACTGACATGTGCTCGCGTGCCAATGTATTATGGCGCCTGAATGCATGCACCCGTGCGTGCACGCACTCGTCGTGCGGGCACGCGTGTCTGCATGCGTGCATTTGTTAGCTGCCCAGCGCACCCACTCATTCAGCGCCCGTACTCCCTGTCCCTGATTTCGCTTCATGGGGCAGGCGAGCGGTGAGGCGTCCTGGATCTGGCAGGCTGGAACGGCGTTGGACCTACACGTATTGAGGTAGACCAAGAGCTTGACAGTCGGCTGCGACGCCTTGCCCGGATTTGTCTCGCTTCGTGACTGCTCTCCAAGCCGACATGATCTCTGTTCTCTCTCTTCATGCCGGGAGAAAAAAGCAATCTGAGAAGGAGGTGGCTCACCAGGGGTTGTTGCGGACACTGCGACCTCACTTTCTACTTCCTGTCTTGCCACGTTTGCGCAGCTTAGGCAACCTCCCTCCCTCCCCTCCTTCGCGCCCCTCCCCCATCCCCTTACTCCCACCCACCCCCACGACGTTTCCCTCTTCTGTTCCACTCCTGTACCCCCACCCCCCTTTTCTACCCCCCCCCCCCCCCACACTCTCACCCCCTCTGAGTCTTTCCCGACCCTCACTTATATACGCCCGTGCTTCCTCCCCCACCTCTGCCGCGATCAATGGCTTAAAGTGTGTCAGTGTGTCATGACTTAAGCAGACTTGTTGTGGGGGGTGGGGGAGAGAGAATGAACACTCAGCAGCGAGATATCAGGCGAACTTCAAAGGTGACAGCTGCTTTACGGGCTCCTGTCGTCTGCAAGACATGCCGCTCCAACCTCTTGCGTCCCCTACCCCCACCCAACCCACAAAAAAAAAATTCCATAATCAGACGTCGGCTCCTTGGTTTTCACTGATGCAACCACTAGAATAATGTTCAGCTTTAATCTTACTGGAAGTATCGCTACTGTATTTACAAATCTTGAGAGAAAAAAAGTCGGGCACGTGACTGACGCAGTGAAATTCGACCTGTTGACTTTTCAAGGCTGTGCTCATTTGTCATGCCCAGAATTCGTGGCGCATCAACGCGGCAAGCAACAGTCAGCAGGACCCCCTCGCTCGCCACGCAAGAGTGGTCAGTGTTGGTTTAGATTGTACATGTGTAAAATAGGCTTGACGTGCTGTTCCTCGTGGTGAAATATGAGGTACAGGTGTGGTATCTCGCTTCCACTGAACAGCGCAAGTCTAGTCATTTGTGTCCCTGACATGTTTGTATTCGACATCCAGTATACATAGTCGACATCCCCCTGTGGTTTGGGGATTAAAATAGACCCACCACGTCTCCCTACGCGAATCGAAAAGGGCTCATACCTTGGGAAATATTGACTCAAGCTGCTTTTGTTCGAAACAACTCTAGTAAATTTCGTCAGCAATGTCCTTACACAGCCCATAAAGGCTGATAGGCCATGCAACTCAATTAATTCATTCCATCCGTGCTTGACGATGAAGCATTGGTCTTTAGTCGCCAGGAGTCTTTATTCTTCTTCTTCTTCTTCTTCTTCTTCTTCTTCTTCGTCTTCTTCTTGTTCTTCTTCTTCGTCGTCGTCGTCGTCGTCGTCCATGCGCTGCTGTACCTCCTCGTCTTCCTGTCCTCACCCCGTCTTCCTGTCCTCACCCTCCTTTAATGTCCTCCTTCTCTTCCTCCTTTATCTTTTTAATCCTCCATAGTTTTATTTATTTATTTATCTTCTTCCTCTTGTTTCTACGCCTGCTTCTCGTCCATACTCTTCCTTCCAAAATTTAATTCTTTTTCAACATTGCATGCTCTTTCTGATGACTTAGATATATAGGATTTTATCCCTCCAGGTTTACTGGAGGTCCTACAGACTTTATCTGTCTGTCTGTCTGTCTGTCCCGACTCCACGGCTTATATCTCAAAAACTACTGGACGGATTTCCTTGAGATTTTGCACACTAACTGGAAGTTAGGTCCGATTGAATGTATCAAATTTTCAGAATCGAGGCTTGAAGAGAAAGTGGTTTTTTAAGGTCGTACACTCCAGAGTGCCTCCCCAAATACGCGATTCATGGAATGGCGAAATGCGTGACGTGATCAAAACTGACAGAACAATGCCAGCCACCGGGAGAGGAGCGGCGGCTCGAGATAAGGGAAGGGCTCTTCTCGAGAGGTTGCGGGTTCGAACCCGATCTTTTTTTAATTAATTTTTTAATATGCCAAAACCTGGAGGTTCAGCGCCAGCGGTTTTTATATGATGGAATGTATCAGGAAACTTACTCCCAAAGGTAACAAAAAATTTCATTTTCGTTAATACGACTCTATTGAAACAGAAATGAGAACAAAACAAAACAAAAAACCTGTTAACATCTGGTTTTCTCTGTGGGACTTGCTGAAGAAGAAGAAGAAGAAGAAGAAGAAGAAGAAGAAGAAGAAGAAGAAGAAGAAGAAGAAGAAGAAGAAGAAGAAGGTTTTACGAACCAAAACCGTTGCAGAGATTCCGCTAGAGAAAGCCGTGAGGGAAGCGTTGATTAGCGGCTCTGCATTCTTGTTTCTCTACGGTGCCGTTGCATCGGCACCCTTTGCTCACGGCTGCGCGAGAGAGCCTATTAGCTCTGGCACTGTCCTTGAGCCAGCCTCTTAATCATTCCCATCTCTTGCAAGGAACAGAAATGAGAACAAAACAAAACAAAAAACCTGTTAACATCTGGTTTTCTCTGTGGGACTTGCTGAAGAAGAAGAAGAAGAAGAAGAAGAAGAAGAAGAAGAAGAAGAAGAAGAAGAAGAAGAAGAAGAAGAAGAAGGTTTTACGAACCAAAACCGTTGCAGAGATTCCGCTAGAGAAAGCCGTGAGGGAAGCGTTGATTAGCGGCTCTGCATTCTTGTTTCTCTACGGTGCCGTTGCATCGGCACC
This sequence comes from Theodoxus fluviatilis, assembly GCA_034096865.1. NCBI lineage: Eukaryota > Metazoa > Mollusca > Gastropoda > Cycloneritida > Neritidae > Theodoxus > Theodoxus fluviatilis. The sequence continues at coordinate 31,506 of JAWQFJ010000496.1, forward strand.
CTTTGCTCACGGCTGCGCGAGAGAGCCTATTAGCTCTGGCACTGTCCTTGAGCCAGCCTCTTAATCATTCCCATCTCTTGCAAGGAAGCCATCTCTCTCTCGACAGCTCAGGATTTGGCGCATGAAATATGTTTAGTTTCTTGAAGTGTTTGAGATGTGCAGCTTTTTGTTCTCCGTTTTCTCGACTTGGGTAAATTGTTTAGGAGAGAAAGAGATCGTCTCGATATGTGGGTAACCCTTCACCTTCGTTGCTTTGGGATATATGCATTTTCTTCACTGATTTATTAGCTGTAGACACCGCACGGCATGAAAGTGACGCATTGAAACTCCCATCTCGGAGAGAGAGAGAGAGAGAGAGAGAGAGAGAGAGAGAGAGAGAGGGAGAGAGACAGAGAGAGAGACAGAGAGAGAGAGGGGGGGGGGAGAGGGGGCGCAGTTAAGGGCGCTCTTTCGCATCATATTCATAAAAGAGTTTCATTAATAAACATTTTTGCAAGTGTTTCCTTGTGATAGAAATTAATTGCACGGTTCTTACTCCCCACCCTCACGTTGATGTGTCTTAAGCTAGTAGTAACTCATTAAGAGCAGGGAAGCACACCCACACATCATGCACGCATGCGCGCGCGCGCACACACACACACACACACACACACACGCTTTCACGCATACATATATTCTGTCATTATTAGATCCATTGGAAGCTCGTCGTCTCTGTCTGCAGGTGATTAAATAAAGGACGTGAGCAATAAATGCAGACTACATTTAAAGCATCCCTCCACTCTGTAAAGTTCCGCTAACCAGATTAATTAAGATGATGATTAATGAAGATAAGAAGGACCTCTCCTCCTTTCCTGCAGGCGTGTAACTTTGAGGGCTTGATTTGTGTTGAGAGAGCAATCTGCTAAAAGCCGAGTAGCTCTCTCCACTGATAGGCATAAACTGACAACCCTTGTGTCAGCCCTCCACGCGGCCTCCACCCTAGCTACCGATAAGATCCGTGGTCGACCATGGTGGCTCCCGACCTTGCTAGTAATCTAAGGTTCTGTAGATCACAGCGGCTGACCTAGCGTACTTGAACCTGATGATGCAGTCTTGAAGCCAGAACGTTTATGCATTGACTTATAAACAAAGATATTGTTTGTTTATAGTCACTGAATGAAGGAAACATGACATTCCGCAAGTTCATATGTTGCAACTGCACGTGCCAATACCGATTTCCTTCTCGTCTTCAACAACATTCATATTAACAGTCGTGCGCTGCCACCTCAAAAATATTCTCTCATTGGAGCAAACTTTTTTTCCCCTTCCAACTTCGACCTTCATTCAGTTGGATATATCCGTTTTCGCCACTCCCACATTCATCCCATCTCTTCTTCCCTCCCACTATTGCTGGTGTTCAATTCTATCTTGAGAAGTCCTTTGGGACACACGGGATGCTACCGTGGTGGACAATGTGGGGCAAGGCCGTAGGCTCCAGCGGCACTGCTGGTGAAGGGGCACGCTTTGGCATGGACAAAGCGTGCAGCAAGCTTAGAGCGAGGCTTGGGCTGAACGTGCAGCCAGAGGACGGAAGGGCACGAGCAAGACGTGTAGAACGCAGACAGTTCGCTGTTGTGGGCGCCACGCCCCTCTGGCCGCCCTCAAAGAAGCTCTGTGTTGACCCACGGCCCGCCCCGACCTGATAAGGCTGATACATGGGTTTCCAGTGGGCGGACGGCGGCCTGCTCTGTCAATAGCCGCCCCCCCCCCCCCCCCCTTACAAGAACCGTGAGGGGCCCCGCTCCCTGAGTTCGTCCTCCCCCAGTTGAGTTCTCCCCCTCACAGCCTTGCTCGCTCCACACCCTGTCCCCAGCTGTACAGCCCCAGGCTTTTTTTTCTCTATCTTCTTCGCATGGTCCGGACATAACTTTGAGTGGCGTCTGCGGTGTCTTAGTTACCTGCGAGCTCTGTACCTGTTGAGACCGAAGCCACCCAGGGCTTGAGAGGGTGGGGCGGCTGCGGGGTCGGGCAAGGTGGGACTGTGTGTGCCTGGTGAAAAGGAGGAGGGAATGGGAGAAGAGAGTGCAAGTAAGCAAATGGATTTATGTTCCGTGGCTTGATACGACTCCCACTCCATGGAGGTCATAATCGTCTCTGTCGACGCCTGTGCCCTCCGGTCTCCTGCTGTCTGCCTTTCTCTCCCCCTGCGGTCCATGCAGGTTTCAGCCGGGTTTATCGCGCGAGGGAGAGGGAAAAAAGAGGGAAGAAATCGACTCGCACAAGTTTTTGTACTTTGTCCGTGCGTGCAGTTCTCGTGCACTTTTGTTGGCTGCGCGTGCCTTTCCAAAGAAGTGTATGTCTTATGGGGATAATGGCTTTGCTCTATCCAATTTGTTTACTCGACCCAAACAAACCGTTAAATTACATAGAAACAAAGGTTGCTTTATGGCTGATGTAGTTCAGTGTTCGATTATCTTAAATCACGGAAATGGGAGAGGCAAATCAGAATACCTACTGGAAAAGATATTCCGTTGCTGTCGACGACTTAAAATGAGAAGCTCTAACTACAGTTGTCTTGTTATCCAATGTTCTGAAGATGACTGGTTACCCTTTGAAGTGAAAAAATGCAAAACCAAAACAGGTGTATAGTTGTGCAGCATAAAAATAAAATTAAGCGACTTAAAAAGTCACCACCTGCCAAACTTGTTTGAAAAGACGTGCGTGAAATAATGATAGATTTTTATCTGACGAGACAAAGAAACACGCACGTGCTCTTCATCAGTCCAAGCTTTTGCTGTATGTAGATGGTATGAGGAACATATCGAACGATGTCAAATCAAATGGGAGTGCTAGATGCGATGGTGCCTTTCGATGAGAGCTTCACGTCCAAGTCTGATCTGAGACAGTTTTGCATACTTTTAGATCATCCTCAACCGGAAAATGCCCTTTTATCTCGTGCAGAGTTGCCGATGTGTTGTGTGGGAGGCAGCAGTGAGCCAGCCAGCCTTCACGTTCCATCTCTCCCCGCGTACACCTTCTCTCCCCCTCGCCAAACCCTCTCTTTCCAACAATTCCCCCCTCTACCCTCTCTCGGACACCCCCCTCTCCCCCGCCTCTCACTTCCCTCACTGGGACTTGAGCGTGCAGCGGCGACATTTGCCAACGTGTTAACTGAGGCAGCAAACAAGTTAGTTGTGCCTCTGCCGCCACGGGTCATTCCCTTGCAAGCTGCCTGCCTTCCGTACGACCTGCCTGATGTCTCTCCCCATCCACACCTTCACGAAAATGGCTCTCTTGGGGTCGACAGCGTCTCCTGTTGCTCCACCCTCACTACTTTTCTGCTTTTCTTCACCCTTCACACCCCCACCCCTACCCGTAACCCCCTTCGGATCTTGCCGTACCTCCCCCAATGCCTGAACACAAAGACCCTCCATGGTCTCTTTTCTTCTTTCTCCTCCCACGCCCTTTTCTATTAAGGAAAAGAAAACCCACCCGTAAACATGTACATAAAATTGCTTTTATTAACAGAGAAGCATTTGTCAGGTGTATGGTTGATTTGCAACTTTCAGTATGCCCTCACAATTCGTCAACGAGCGCTCTGAGGGTTCCAGTGCAAAGCAGCATCTCGTGTCAGTGAGTACTTAACAACCAAAGCTGCGTGGCATTATATCATAACTAAACACTAGCAAGGCGTGATTCCATTTCATTCATGCCGCGCCTGATGATAAGGACTTAGCTCTATCCACACACGTTTAGAGGCAGCCCGGATTTCCCAGTCGCTGCTCTCGCCCGTCATGTCATGTTTGGCAGTTGATGACGGCAACGGGATTGTGGTTGACAGTTTCGCGTGTGTTAGTGGAAAGGCCGGGGGAAGATCGTCGTGCCGTGCCTGGAGTTGACCAACAAAACTGGGCGTGAATGCCAAGCAAAGCAAGGCCGAAAGCAAGGCAAGGAGAGAGCAACAGACGTAGCAGCTCGCTCGGTCGGGTGGAGGCTGAGAGACTGGGGAAGTGCGAAGGGAATCTTTGATTTCCGACTAACGACCTTTCCACTCATCGCGGATCCAGCGGTCAAGGCCCGGGGCGATGGAGGCAAGACCAGGAAGGGCAGGACCTGAGGGGAGTGTTTAGAAAACTGAGGGGGCGATTTGTTGAGGAACACCGAGGCACCAGGCGGGGGACAAGTCGGTGATCTGGGGGTCTGGTTAGAGCCTTTCTGGCTCTGCCCTGGCCCACAAAGGCGATGTGGAAGTAATACACCAGTAGTACTTGTAAATATTTTTTCATTAGACGGAGCTTTGGAGGCGGGAGAAAGCAGGCCCGGGCGGCCATTGTGGAGCAAGTGGCGGGCTATGGGCTCGTTATCCGCGCCCGCCCCGCCAAGATTGACAGCCACATTATCGCGGGAGGTCAGGGGTCAGGTATCCGCCATAGTGGGACGCCTGGCTGGGCTGCACCGTCCGCCATGTCAAGCCGCCCCACCACTCGTCAGTATCGCTCCCCACCCCACCCCCCCCCCCCCACCCCCACCCCTCCTCTCCCCCTTCGTCTGCTCTCTCCAAATCGTCCCCCCGCAATCGTTCACTCATCACTCCCCAGTTCCAGTTCATCCCCCTTCCCTTCCCGAAGTCTTCTCTCCAACCCCCAATCCCCTTCCCTCAATTGATGACCCTGTAAACCTTTTCACCCCACACCTTTCTTCACCACTGGTGCCCTTGACAAACTGTTGTCTGGTTCCCTTCCTTCTCCTCCGTGTGTCAGTCCTCTCTGCCACCGCACCCACTCTGTTATCTCCCCGTGATTCTCTCGCCCCAACACCTCTTTTGCGCAGTGTGGACGCGAAAATTATCTGCGTGACAAAATGATACGTGGACTTTTGTTCCCACCCCTAAGCGCCAGAGATTTCCTTTGAAAACAGCGCCGAAGTAGAGATCTCTCTTGAAGAGCTGCGATTGCCAGAGTTCGGGTGTACCTGCGCCAAGCTTTGATAGCTCTCGGATCATCCAGTCATGTTAGTCTGGGGCTCTCTCCTCCGATACCATACGTCACTCTCCACGACAGCAGTCGGGGTGAGGGGTGTCCAGGCCAGACTAAGGCGGTCGAGTTGATTTACGGGTGGGGGGTGGCTGCCGTAAACGGGTGGAGAAGCCGGGCCGACAGCTCGAGCGGCGTGTGGGGACAAATCAACTCCAGATACACCCGCTCTGAAGGCACCGATAACAGCAGTAGGAATGGATAGCTTGCAGTAAAAACAACGTTCTCTCCTTCCAGAAGCGAGCGTTGCGCGAAAGAATCAAAGTGGTGGTTTTTCAGTTGCTTGGGGATGGAATGTGTGTCTCTTCGTGTGCCTGCTTGGGTGATTGTTTATTAATGAAGAGATATCTGCCTTCTGTGCATTCTGAAAAGTAGATCTCTTTGTTGTTCAGATTTGCATGTTTTGGTCCATTGTCTTCTTTTATTGTTTGCACTTTCACTTTGTTTTCCTTTTCTTCGCGTTAGAGCTAATCTTACCCGACCAAGGGCCCGTCAAAGGTTCCTTTCGAAAATTACCTGATCCGCTCAAAAACGCCGAGGGTTATCAACATATTTGGCTTCTTTAGCGCTGAATGCGATTTCTCACTCCCCCACTTCCAGCCCTCCTCTAAACTGCCTCCATTTCCTCCATTCCCCTCCCCCCCCCCCCCCCCCTCGGTGATTCCTTGCCCGCCGTGCCATTGTTTGAACAACAAGGGCAGGCAGAGCGGAGCTGACGGCCTCTCGCCTCTGCTCCCAGGCAGCCTCAGCGAGGAAGGGGGAGCAACTCCAGATCGGCTTTCACAATGGAGCGCTGCTAATGAAAAGCTCTCCGAGTTCAGGCGGGCGGCGAGCTTATTGGTAATTGGTGGGGCAGTTGATGGAGGAACCATCGCCACAGATAAGCGACTGGCCGGCTGGATGCGGCCGTCGGGGCAGGCAGCTAGCAGCAGCAGCGGCGAGCAGAGCGGACATCCCATTTCCCAGCCCTTCGTCCTCCCACCTTCCTGTATTACCCCCAATAGCCCACCACCCCTCACCACTCTATACCCCACAACCCCCTTTTGAACCACCCTCTGCTCAGCCTCCATTCCCTGGTTGTTATTGATTTATCCCCCTGAAGCTATCGCACTAATTTGCTTCATCCTGGGACAGCGCGCAGCATTGAGGCAGGGACGGAGGGTAAAAATGTCAGCCAAGTAGTGTGATTGCTCCCTAATGTATGAATGGGGGGACTCGCGCCTGCAGGGCGTCTTGGGCCCCGGCCTCCCCTCTCTTTGGCATCGACTTTGCCTTTGTGGTGCCACGACTGCAGACTTGGCCTCCCAGACATAACACAGGGCAAACCTCCTCCCCAACCCACCCTCCCCCACTTCTCTCCAAGTTAGATCATTGCCTTGATGTCATTAACGTTTCGATTATCCCTTTCTCCTTCTGCCATATCGGGCGCTCCTTTCTCTTCCAGAGAAGGTGACGAACTACCCCTTCACTGAGCTCTCTCAAACCCCTGGTGTGGGTGTCGATTGTTGCTCATGACGTAGCATAGGCTGAGACGGAGAAAACTGCGGCGATGGCTGAAAAAAGGGCTAAATCTGTCTTGGTTTTTTGCTCTAGTTGGAACGCTGATGCAAGCATGTGTCCATAATGATGACAGCTCTCGAAGGACGAGGCGTCTTGCTGTAAAAAGGACGACACAGGGGATGAGGGCTGGCGAGGAGTGGATGCGGAGGAGAGGAGGTCGGAAGGGAGTGAAGGTTGAGGGCAGGCATTGAAGAAGGTCACCTTTTCCCCGACAGTCGTTGTGACTGAAGGTTGACACAACCCTGATAGATAACTTCGTAAATAGCGCCGCCTTCTCGCCGCTTCCCGCTTCTCGATAAGTGAGTGCTCGAGCCACGATGGGCCGCTACGAACAGCACACAGTGCGTGTGGGTGGCGCTTGTTATCCAAGACTCTCCTTGACGACAGACAAAGGAGATATTTTCACCTGCCCTCGCTGATCACAGTCCTACAGCTTTCACATTTTGCACTTTAAAAAAAAAATCCAGACTGCTCAGGCGCAGACTTCCTATATGTGTAGATGTTGCTTAAGGGTACTGAGAGCTTCTTAATGAAAAATTCACGTCCATTCACATCTGACGAACGTTTTCAACTCCGACGGAGTGAGCCTGACGCGTTCTACAGCGGCAGCCTGGACACAATGATTTGTATGTGGTGCGAGCGTGAAACATTTTTAATAACCATCTCGGACTATGTATTGAAAGCCTCGGCATACAGTCCGTTGCCTTATTTCAACCGTGTGAAGCTCCTGTGTCTATCCAGCCACGCTCTATTCTCGCCTCGACCCGACGACAGATTACACAAGAGGCTGGTAGCTATGTTTAGAACATTTGTCTGGGAGTTTCTCTCCGCGGAACGAGTGTCCTGTGATCTTTCTGTCTGTCTCAGTAGAGGACTCTCCTGCGTTTGAAAGAACGTGACCCTACGCGCGCAGCTTCCCATTGAACGCTTCCACTTCGCAGAAACCGCTCACTTTGATATTATGCAATGTACAAGTCCAAAAAAAGGACAGCCCACTGTCTCCCCTCAGGCTCTGCCCCTGTAACCCTGATCGCATCCAGGCAGTTCTCATGGAAAGTGGGACGATGCAGGGGCGTTGAAATGCTGCCTTTCACTGGAAGTTGCTGTAGTTTTGTAGACGTCCGTGTCTCTAATTAGATGGCCGCAATTACTTCTACCTTTTAGGAGTGGCTTGTCTGACCCACACGTGTGCGTGTGTGCGTGTGTGTGTTTGTGTGTGTGTATGTGTGTGTGTGTGTGTCTGTGTGTGTGTGTGTGTGTGTGTGTGTGTGTGAGTGTGTGCGTCTGTGTGTGTGTGCGTCTGTGTGTGCATGTGTGTGTGTTCGTGGTTGTGCTTGTGCGTCATAAGTTTTATGCGGTGACACTTTTGTTGGCACTCTATTTTACAAATGAATTTTACATTTGGCACAGTTGAGCCCATGCACACTTTATACTTCTGTACTGCCCATTTCCCCCCTAGGTTGATATATTTGCGAATGATCTTGTTGCTGTTGTTGTTGTTGTTGTTGTTGTTGTTGTTGTTGCTGTTGCTGCTGCTGGTGGTGGTGGTATTGTTGGTATGGCAGCCTCCGACATGGCTGCCTAATGTTCTGATGTTGAAATTGTTGCATCAGTAGTGACACGAGCTGCATGGTGTGAGGCATCGTCAATGGATAACTACATGTTTTTCGGGAAAAGTGCAATGCAGGTCTTTGTCTGAGAGATATTGAAAACCTTTTGTTTTAGTTTACAGGTCTCAGTGGGAACAGCAATCGGAATGACACCAAAGTAGGAACCATCATGAACCAGACAATAGTTATGTTTTGAAAGTACACGACGGCTGCCAGAAATAGTAGCCAGGTCATGTACGTAACTTACATCCATTCCATTGAGGCGTTAGTGACCTTTCATCGGCGTAAGCAATGAGGTTCTACAGAGATCGGATCAAATGACGTATGGTTTGCTTTTGATCATGTCATTTGCCACGCTTGTTATCTGCCCAGGCGTGAGAGTGGGACGGAAAGATCAACGCCCCCCAGTAGCTGAATTAGGAAATCATTAGCTGCGATCTTGCAAACTACGCAACTTGTCATGCCGTCTTCCTGAATTACACTACATGTATATGTTTATGTTACATACAGACACTTTCACGAACGCAGATCATAAAAGGGAAACGTTTATTCGTTTAATCTCCATCGTGTTTATGCAATTCTAGAGGTGTCAGACAGTCCCATGGAAGTGAAATACGTAGTCAGGACAAGCAGTCATGTTGTGACGGCTGCAGCTCGTGTGACGTCACACCAACGATCTTCCCGAGCTCCGGCGGCTCCTGCAACCTCTGATGAACGATAACGTCGAATAGACCGTGTTTATTCCTCGCATCAAAATCATCCTGCCCACCTCTAAATCTTCTGCGGCAAGTTAACAAATCTGGCGCTCGAGCAGCCCATCCATTCATTAAGTGTGGAGGATTGGTTCTTTTCCCCAAGTTTGAAGGGCGCATAGGAGAGCGCAAGCGTGCCAATGGGAGATGGCCTATGCAACTCGGCTATTTACATCAATTTCCTGTGATTAAACACCATCGTGACTGGGAGCAGCAGCAGGCCTGTGTGAACGATCCCTGCTCCCCTCTACGCCCACGTGGCTCGCAGCAGCTGCTGCTGCATCCCGCATCCACTTCCTCCCTTCCCTGCTCCCACCCCCCACCCCGTCATTCCGCCTCACTCCGCCGCGTTCTTTGCAGCTCTTACCCTTCGCTTCCGTCCCCCTCCCCCACCCTTACTTACTCTTCACCCCCAGCGTTCCTCGTGGCGCGTCGTCCTTTTCTTTGACCTCTCTGCAGCCCCCTCCGCCGCAGACAGTTAGATAGCTGCTCACTTTATACGTATCCAGTTCCCAACTTCCTGTGGGATGCCCATCCTGCTGTTGAGCTATTTGATTTCCCAGTCAGTCCTTCTTATCTTCTCTCATCCCTATCACGTTGCCGTCAATGCATGCCCATTGTTTTGGTGGTGGTGTTCCTGCCGCAGTTGTTTTTGCTACTGCCCTTACTGCAGTAAATGCAGATAATCTGGTTATGCAATAAAGTGAATAGGAACAGACCTGCTTCTTTTCGACCTACAATGGCAGTCTTGTCCAGACAGCGTAGATTGCACTCTTCTTGCTCCTTTCAGCTCTAGGTCCTCCTTCAACACCCACAAGTCCCGATCCCAGCTGATCCGATTTCTTTACCTCATGCTCTTTCTGCTTCTGGTACGATCTTGTACGTCTGCAGGAATTCCCAATGTTTTTTTTTACTGAAGTATCCTTTTTTCACGCTCCCGTCTTCTTCCATGGTACATATAAGTGCAGTGGGGGTTCGTTTAAAGGACAAAGTCAAACTATCACACAGCAACTGGGTAACTGGATCACCAGTTGATTCCTTTAGGCTCCTATACACGTACCGTTTTTCAAGCCGATTTTGCTCCCGATCTGGTCTGACCATGCGTGTAAAAATCGGGTTGATAGCCACACACAACGATACACAGTCAAGTCGACCTGCAGTTCCAATTTTAAAATGTAGGAGCTTTCACGACCTATTGATGCATTCAACATACAGCTTTGATAAATTAATGCTGTTCATGGCTTACATTTTCTTTGGATGGGTTTCTAGTATCCCCAAATACAGCGTTTTCTGTCAAAAGCGTAGACAGGTCCGCCATTTAATTTTGCAACTAGTCGCCCGGCATAGGAATCGGTCCAGACCGGGTCGGGGAATAGAGCCTGCCCTACTGACAAGAATCGGGCCGGATTGTATGCAAATGAGTCAAAAGGCGCCTACACACGTACTGGTTGTCCCCCGGTTTTGCTGCCGATCCGGTCAAAAATCGAAACCGTGGACTAATCCGGCACGGTTCTTGTGACTAGGGCTGGCTCTATTTTCCCGACCCCTCCAGACCGGTTCATATGCCCGGCAACGCGAGATCTCGCGTTGTGGCGACTTAGTCGCCAATTTTAATGGCGGACGCTGCCGTCGCTTCAGACAGGAAAAGGTGTATTTGGGGATACTACAAACCAATCCAAAGAAAAGGTAAGCCATGAACATCATTAATTTATCAAAGCTGTATGTTAAATGCGTCAGTAGGTCGTGAAAGCTTCAACTTTTTACAAATCGAATGCAGGTCAAGGCAGATCTACGCTTCCAACAATATCATTCAATCTGCTCCACCCGCTTCGTTGCGTGTTCGCACATAAAACGCTGTATATCGGGATACTAGAAAGCCCATCTCAAGAAAATGTAAGCCATGAACAGCATTAATTTATCAAAGCTGTATGTTGAATGCATCAGTAGGTCGGTAAAGCTTCAACTTTTTACAAATCGAATGCTGGTCAATGCAAATCTACACCGGCAAAGAATGTCGATCGCCACCACTCTATCGCGTCTTCGCACAGAAAACGCTGTATATCGGGATACTAGAAACCCCATCTCAAGAAAATGTAAGCCATGAACAGCATTAATTTATCAAAGCTGTATGTTGAATGCATCAGTAGGTCGGGAAAGTTCTGCATTTTGCAAATCCGACAGGCAGGTCACACGCATACGTCAGCGTCTGTTGCCATAGGCTCACCAAAGGGACGTAACTCTAAATTCAGACTTTGCTTCGCTTAAATGAACACCGCTCCAGTTCGCGGTGTGGGTGTAATCGTTGCGTGTGGCTGTCAACCCGCTTTTTACACGCACGGTCAGCCGGATCGGGAGCAAAACCAGCTTGAAAAACGTAACGTGTGTAGGCGCCTAAACGTTCCGATTCTTGACCGGATCGGCAGCAAAATCGGGGGACAAACGGTACGTGTGTAGGCGCCTTTTCACTTTCTTTAAAACGCGAGCCAATAGCGCTCTAGGTGAAGTCAATAATCTTGGTACTCAAAATGTCTACCCGTGCATACTAAAGTTTTGCTGCAGATAATGTATTTCTGTCATGCATGCAAGCGTGCGCGCACACACACACACACACATACACACGTGCGCGCGCACGCATACAAATGGACTCACGGACGGACGGACGGACGGGCAGGCAGGCAGACCAATCGACAGACTGTATGTGGACCTGCGTGCGTGTGTGAATTTTGTCATGAGTGCTTCCATGTATGTATGTGTCTCTGTATGTGTTTGCTTGTGAGTGTGTGTGTGTGTGTGTGTGTATGTGTGTATGTGTATTTGTTTGTGTGTGTGTGTGTGTGTGTGTGTGTGTGTGTGTGTGAGAGAGAGAGAGAGAGAGAGAGAGAGAGAGAGAGAGAGAGAGAGAGAGAGAGAGAGAGAGAGAGAGAGAGAGAGAGAGAGAGAGAACGAACGAACGAATGGTTTATTTGTTAGGCCTCGGGCCAATCACAACTTACAAAATTTAATCATCTGCAACAGCAATCTTTACAGCATTTTGTCTTCGCTTAAATGCATAGTACTTTAACATAGCCAATGAACGTATTGTTATGAAATCATGTGTAGACAATTAGGTTCCCAGTTCTTCTCTTGTGTACGTGTTACTGAGCATTGAAGCATATCTCTGTCTCAAGTCTTCATACACTGGACAAGGAAAGAGAAAGTGCACTTCGCATTCAACTTCTGTGCAAGCAGGGCATATATATAATTTATCTGAGCCATCGTTGTAATACCTGAGTTTATGGATGTACAGTTCACTAAATCATGCCTGGAAGCTGATGAAGACGTCTTTAAAGGGCATTTTGTCCAAAGCAAACAAATACAGAGAGAGATGGATGGATGGATGGTGTATTACGGCCTATCAGCCTTTGTAGGCTATGTAAGGCTATTAAGCACGAAAATCACTAGAACAGTTAAGAGTAAATGCATATCAAGTCACGGTGTCCCTAGTTATTCGCCTCTTACGAATCGCGTAGGGAGACGCGGTGAGTCAATTCTTACCTCGAACCCACAGGGGGTACAGAGAGAGAGAGAGAGAGAGAGAGAGAGAGAGAGAGAGAGAGAGAGAGAGAGAGAGAGAGAGAGAGAGAGAACGAACGAACGAACGAACACTTTATTGTATAGGCCTTCGGCCCAGTACAAGGACTCACGAGTATAAGTATTACATTTCACGATGTAGACCTCCTTCTCTTAAACGCACGGAGTAAGTATGAGCTCACAGATCTTATTCTCTCTCTTTCATTATTTGAAAAGCACATAATGAGACTTTCCTGCATAGTTAGTCTGTACATACAAATAGGAAATGTAATTCATCTTCGTGGTTTTCATTGCAGCTAGGACACAGCAACGTATCTGTAGTTGGTTCCCAGAATCTACATCGATGTACAGATAGTTCACTGATACCTAAACGGAATCGTATGTACAGGTTCCTGAAAATAGGTTTGTCGAGATCATAGAGATACTGCTCCAACTTATGATTACATTTGAATACTTTATAAAATGAATATATCTCACTTGTTTGCAACGTAGCATCCCAACGTTCGCTGTAACGACAGATCAGCCTACGCTTTAATTCCTTAATAAAAGCGTTTTCTTCGTGGACTTCCTGTCGTCTCCAAATATCATGAAACTCATACTCAAAGAGTATATTCTTATCTTCATAGCCCAACTATCATTTGAATTAGTTGTACCAATCATCATTTGGTATATCTTTTTGGAGTATCTTTTTTCATTCATTTTCAGTATCCGTAGCCAGTATTTCATACAGCGTAGTATAGCCCCGATATACAATGGATAGCGACCTGTATCGCCATAAATCATCAAGTTAGGAGTTCTATTTGACACGTTGAGAAAACATTTTATCATGTACAGGTGAACTCTCTCAATCTCTTCACAATTGTGCACGCCCCAAACCTCCGCTCCATAAAGCAAAATTGGCTGAATTTGAACATTGAATACCCTGAAGATGACACATGGTGATGTACACAGCAGCTTTTCCTTTGATTGACAAATTTGCTTGTGCGACATT